>BQKZ01001085.1:55073-105094 GCA_036244855.1 Temnopleurus reevesii
GGGGAAAAAACAGGGGGGGGGGGGGCCAAAAAAGCCCCCCCCCCCCCAATGGACTGAGATGACTGAAATATCCCAATGGGATTAGGGTTAAATAAAACCATGTTCAAATGGTAATTTACATTGATGCACTTTATTTTTGTTGTTGTTATGTGTATCTATTTTTTTTCTTTCAGGTTGAATGTAGATGGTTTATTGGTTTACTTCCCCTATGACTACATCTACCCAGAGCAGTTTATGTACATGCTAGAGCTGAAAAAGCTCCTAGATGCAAAGGTATGAACTTAAATGACTATTAAAATTTCATGGAGTAGACTCTTTATGATGATAACATCCCTATGTATTATAGGCTAATTTAAAACAGACCGATGAATTGAATTTGTCTGTTTGCACAAGTTCATTTGATTTTGAATCATAAAGGGGAGACAAATTTCTCCACCAAGATTGTTCAATTGAATTAAAATCTGATTTTTATGAAAATATTTCTTAAGAATTTGAATGATTGTACTGATGTTAGTTGAATTCATTTAAAAATCATGATGATGGTTGGTATAAATATGCAAAAGCTTTGCTTATTTCTACATTTTCCAAATCATTTAATGGAACTAGATGCTACTTAAATGCATAATATTTGAACAATTCTTACACAAGATGTTACAGTGGAAACTCAATATAAAGATGCAGGGCCCCTTGGTAGATCAATTTTATTATTAAAAGGGCTACCCTGTATAAAGAAGACCTGAATAAAAGAGGTCTTATACAGAAATGTTTCTGATATAAAGATTTAAATAATCTGGTCCCAGCTCTTTCTAACTTAATGTTTTTCAATCCTGCTGTAACGAGATTACTGATTTAACAAGGCATTTTTGATGGTCTTGAGCACCTCATTATGCTGAGTTTCTACTTTGTTTCTCAATGAATATCCAATTTATTTCTCAATGAATCTCTAGGGTCATGGAGTGCTAGAGATGCCCTCGGGTACAGGGAAGACCGTGTCTCTCTTAGCTCTCATCGTCGCCTATATCAGGACAAATCCACACATTCTAACCAAGCTCATCTACTGCTCCAGAACTGTTCCTGAAATTGAAAAGGTTTGAATTAGTTTTTGCTTACGTAATATAAACCACAGATGTATTATTTAATATCAATAAATTGCTTGTGGAGAAGAGAAATCAATGTTATTAATTTAAATGAATAGGAATAAAATGTTAAAATGATCAGTAAACAAACATCTGACAATGATCATGCGAAAAGCTAATTTTGCACTTGAATCCCTGGACGGTACAAGTCTTTGTTTAGTAAAACCTGCAGCATATTTGATAAGCAACTGAGGGGTTTTATCCATACGATATGTATTAGACAAATTATTGATAGAATGGATTTATGAAATGGTTAATGTATGCTATTGTAAATCAGCATTGCTAAGCATTCAAAATGATTCATCATTATGCTGTATCCTAATTTTCTGTCTTAATTTAGTTATATATTTTGAATTATGAGATATTCATGCAAATTTCATTATTACCATATTTCGTTCAGGCTGTGGAAGAACTAAGAAGACTTTTGGACTACATTGAGGAAGAGACTGGTGAAAAACCAAACTTTGTTGGTCTGGCACTAAGCTCTAGAAAGAATCTATGTATTCATCCAGAGGTGAGTGTGTTGACAGACTGGTGAAAACCACTTTGTTTGATGTAACACTAAGCTCTAGAAAGAATCTGTGTATTCATCCAGAAGTGAGTACGTGTCGATAGACAGGTAAAAAATCAAACTCTGTGGGTCTCGCTCTAAGCTCAAGAATGAATATTTGTGTTCATCCAGTGGTATCAAGTGTAATGGCAGAGGAGTCAAATATTAAATTTTGTTGATCTCACACTAACGCTCTCAAAAGAATATGTACATTCATTTAGAGGTGAGTGTGTGTCGACAGATGGGTGATAAATCAGACTTTGTTGGTCTGGCTCTAAGCTCTGGATTCAGAATTTGTCTTCATCCATAAGTAAGTGTTTGACTGATGAAAGAGCTGTAGAGCAGCCTGGTGAAAATCAGATTTTGCTCTGGCGCCAATTTCTGGAAAGAAACTATGCTTTCAGCTTGAGGTGAGTGTGTTTTTAGAGACTCAAAAGCTATGATGCAGACTGGTGCAAAAAAACCCCCCAATTTGTTAGATTGGCACTATGCTTTCGAAACAAAGGGGGCATGAGGAAGTTTGATAAACAGTTTTATGAAGTTGAATTTTGTCCTTTCAAACCTTTCAAGCCGTATGTAAGCCTAATTTACAACAGATTTTAAATTTTATCTGAAAATGATACATTAACATTGTAGTGATCTCCTGAGAAAGTAGATATGATATCAGATAGTATAGTCTAGTTTATTCAAACTAAATCAAACATAATATAGGCACAGAATAAAAAGCAAGAAGTTCAGAATGATTTGGGATCCCGGTGAAGCACAGTTTGTGGACCTGAATTTAGAGCAAATTAAATTTTTAATGGGTCAGAAAAAAATATAAAGAAAGATTTTTGTGGAACTCCACTGGCTTATCTCCTTACAGTTAGTTAAACAAAGAACACTGGTAAGTAAAGTATACAAGGCGATTTACTGAAATCAGCACATACACAAAAAACAATGCACATGAATATAGCTAGAGCCCAGCTCTGTCAGTAATTACCTCGACTGACTTTGATAATACTTCAGGCTTTGCTACAATGGATGTTGAATACCAAATGGAGATCTACAAATTCATTAAGTAAAAAAAGGATTAGGAGTTTCATTTCCTACATTGAAAAAACAATTTGCATAAATTTTGCGAATATGAAGATGGGAGAATTAATTTTAGTTATTTACTCGTATCTTCGTCACAATACCCAAGGAAGGAGACCCTTAAGTTACGAAAATTCTTGATGAAGGTATACAGATTTTGGATAAACTACCAACTTTCATGTTAGACCAGAGAGCCTGGCATAGCATTATAGATTTATTCTTGGATGTGTCTGATTTGTAGAAGTAGTAGTATAATATTGATATGATCACTGCATGCTGCTTTTTCAGAGGAAGTATCATCAAAATAACTACCAATTACTTGGGCAAGCAGATTTATAAGATGTTCTCAAATCATACATGACAACTGATTCTAGAGCTAATTTTATGCAGTGCCTTTTTAAAAATCCTATTTGACGCAGGAGTTTATGAGAAGGTATTTACCAGTATGCATGTAATTTGCCAGAGCCCCTGTATTCATTAGGGGTGTGTGACTATATACTGATGAATCATCCAATTTTATTGTTATGGCACTAAGTGCTAGAATGAGATGGGTTGGATTGGACTTTGGTATCATTTAAAGTTTAATATTTCCATTTTTCACTATTTTGGTTTATTTTCAGTACATTTTTAGATTGACTAATAATAATCATTATCCCAATCATGCCTTGTACTGTGACTGTTGTACAGGCATATTGCAGAACAAGTGGACATCTGCATTCATTCAGGATATGGATGTAAAGAATTTGGAAATCAATCATTGATTCATTTAAAAAAAAAGAGGATCATGGTTTCAACCTGTAGTTTGAAAGATTCTTCTTAAGAATAAGTTTTTCTTTTCGAATCAGTGCTCCGATCATTTGATGATTTTTTGCATATTCTTGTAGAGTTCTAATGTTTGAATAATTCTTTGCATGAAATGAAGCTCCAATCTCTGAAGAAATGTTGCATGAAATTTATAGTTTCAGGCTAAAAATTATACTTGCATGATTTGGTTCCTATATGATTTATTGGAGCTTCAGTCTTTGAATCAATCTGTGCATGGAAGCTGTAAAGCAATTTCAGCTATTCATCCCATATCTTCATTTTAGAGGGAAGTCGCATAATAACTAAGTTATTATAAAAGCTCAAGTCCATTCTTTAATCTTAACTTTCAGACCTCAAACTTGTTTTTTTTTTATGAATGAAATGATTTTTTAACAATTTGTACCAGCATTCTCCACCTAACAATATGTCCAATACAGTGCAATCATATGAAATTCATTACAACTTAATTTCTCATATTGTAATTTGTTTTAATGCAACAGTTAAAAACATGCTCTTTGGGTACCACTGAAGTGGAATAATCTAGCAGAAATTTTGTAAGAAGTCAACATTTGCAAATGTTAAATGGTTGCAAAAAATGATTCATTGTCTGGAATATGGCCATCAGCATATTGTGTGAAATATTTCAGTTTTATAGTGCATTTATATTTTCCAAGAATGTATGATGTACAGAGAATAAACAGCTTCTACATCTGAATCATCTCCATGTTTAGCTTGATAAAGTACATCTTCTGTATTATAAGCTAATATTTCGCATACAGATGTTTTTATGACTTTAGACCAGCCTGACACATTAGCGGGTTATTTTCACGTTTTTTAAAGGGTTTGTACACATATAGATATGCATACAATTTTTGCAAGGCCCAAACTGGAAATTCTGCTAAAATTTCAGTTTCTATAGTATGTTGATTTTTTTTCCTTGATTTAGGTGAGTAAGGAGAGGCTTGGAAAGGTGGTGGACAACAAGTGTCATTCCCTGACAGCTTCATACATCAGAGAACGAAGGAAGCATGATCCTTCTGTTGAGACCTGCTCATTCTATGAGGTAAATTTATTTATTAATTTATTTATCTAAAACGATTTACAAAATTCAAATCTTTTGCGGCCAAATAGCTGAATTGCAGATACCATTGACAATTACAATACTCACATAAATAAATCATTGAATCACCTAATTCAGGGCAAGGTTATTCTATAATGTATTGTACTTCTTATACTCCTGCCCACCAAATTTGTTGCTGCAGGTATTATTCTTTTTTATAAAGGTATTGATTCGTAATGCCCAGGATGCAGAAAGTGATGTTAAATGAGCTGATGTATTCGCAAGTTGCTTTACATGCCTAAATATATCTATGTAGGATATTAGGAGTACATTTATGCTAGTATTCTATGTATTTTACGTCAAACAGGTCAATACGCCATCGTTCCTGCGGTGTGCTAAGTGCTTTAGCGCCGGAGAGCGTCGGCCTGAAATTGGCGGTGCGATCGATGGTATTGTCTGCGGTGTGTGGGTTCGCGTTCATTTTGTACGTGAAGCATGTTCTGTGAGGAAGTACGACCGCACCAGGTTATTTTATTTTGCGATAATTAAGCCATTTCTAGGACGATTTCATTCAAACAAACTATGAACATGCTCTAATTTACTATTGAAAAAATGCATTATGGTAATAAATTTACTGCAGCTCGCAAACTAGTTAAATATCTGAAGCGCCCTCCTCCCAAAACTAGTCTTTCCCTTTAAGATTGATATTGCTAGAATGTTTAGATTTCTAGACAAATGTATCCAAACAATTTTAGATCAAATGTGCTTCATCAAAAAATATCAGCATATCTGACCATGTTGTGTCACAGATGGACAAAATACTTGTATGTTTTGAAAATCGATTTTTTTCTGAAGAAAGTACACCACGTATACCATGTTGAATAAAAAACATAATATTTACATTTCAAGATGGCTGAGTTTGAAGTGTCACTCATCTCCAAACATTTTCTGGCCAAATGGATAGGAACAAACAATTTTCCATTATTCTTTTGATTTTTGTATACACCAGGAGTTTGACTCAAAAGGAAGAGATTCACCCATAGAGCCTGGTGTTTACAGTCTAGACGACTTGAAGCAGATTGGTGGAGAAAATGGATGGTGTCCATACTTCTTAGCCAGATACACAGTAAGAAGCTTTTAGACATATATAATGAAGAATTTAGGAAGAGGATCACACTTAGAGGTGTCAAAATATTTTGTACGCTAATGTGGTATTTTGTGTCCATACATTTTCAATGTAAGGAATGAGGTGAGAAAGGTACATTATGACCAATATATTTTTGAAAAATAGGATTAAAAAAATACAGGTGCTGTACTTTCATGTGTGTGTTTTCTGAGGCGTTGGGTGAGGGAAGGATATTTTTGTTTCTACTTTTGCATAAAATAAGATTTTAGCAACCCAGGAATAAGATATCTTGTGTCAAAAGGTTGGCAGGTGTGATATTGTCATTGGCATCTCTTTACTCATAATATTTTAGAATCAGTTCTCAAGAAAAAGTGAAAAATCTGATTTCCATTCTCTAAATTTTGTACAATCAAGTCATGTATGTTTCTCGTACCTCCTCTTTCATCTGCTTGTATAGATCATACTATTGGAAACTAATATTTAAGTGAACATTGTGCATCTTGAATGTTGAATTTTAATTTTTGTTTCCTCATATCCATTCAATAGATATCACATGCGAACATCATCGTGTACAGCTATCACTACCTCCTCGATCCCAAGATCGCAGAGCAAGTATCCAAAGAACTTTCAAAGCAATCAGCAGTGGTGTTTGATGAAGCTCACAATATAGGTAAGTAAAGCAGCACATTTTTCTTATCTTTATGATATTTTTACCCACTATAAAAATCTAGCAATCTAGGAATGGTTGGTAATGATGAGAACATCCATTTTCGTCCCATTATAAAAGCTTTTTGTGAAATGATTTTGCACAAATAAAAATAAGCTTCAAAACTAAGAATTTAGGTCCATTTTGTGTTGCTATGCCAATGATATATGTGTTTTTTGACAATCAAGGTTATTTGTCCAACATGAACTTTAATTTGTGTGGTTGATTTTATTTTCATCCCAGATAATGTTTGCATAGAATCCATGAGTGTGAACATCAGTAGGAAGACGTTGGATAAGAGCAATCAAAACCTGGATTCTCTCACTAGACATATCAATCGGTAAGAAAAGAGACATAGAATAAAGACTTTTAAGCAGGGTTTTCCTGTGTGCTCTATGGGGATGTTGTTCAAAATCAACTGCAACATCTCAAATTGTAACATGCATTTTCATTTGCGCATGGTATGCGCATTTAACAAGACGCGCCTGAAACAATGATTTTGATTGGCATGTTCCGATCAACTCCAACTTATGATCAATTGCAACTTTTTAACAATACCCCCATAACTGTTTAATTGAGAACTTTTGCATTTGTGTCTTCAAGGTGTAGAAGGGTTAAAGCTCTTTTCAGAGTGTGAAAAACTTGAGTAAAATGTTTATAGCATTTTTTGTGTCTCTTTATTTTGTCCTGACACAAACCTCACAACCATTACAGTGTACAGGGAAGAATTTGTTTTCCCCTATCATTTCAGACTCGGGTTTTCATGAAATTTTATTATATAAAATAATCCTATGGAAGTTATTTTTCTTCCATCTTCTTTTAGCATAATATTTCTTCTTTTCAGGCTTAAAAATGTGTAGGTCTGTCTACATCTTTGTTAGAAAAATTGTTTGGAACATGATTGATTACTGCTATCTGATGAGGAATGTCTATCAATACTATGTCACATTTACATTTCGAACTTGTTTTGAACATATGCTATCTCTGCTTGATTTAAGATATCCCTAGGCAAATGATGAGATGCAAATGCCCAAAGATGATATACCCAAGAACGCAGTATTGAAAATCTATTATTTTAATTGTGGAAGAAGATTGCTGAATGGTATCCATGAATGCTGACACTCATATTTGTGTCATGAATGTATTAATGTTTTTCTCTTTATATCAAGGGTACGTCCTTCAGATTTATCAAAATTCTTCCCATTCCTTTGAGAATGAAAAAAATGTCTGTTCTTCTTGTATTTTTACTGAGTGTGACCTAGAAGGTCGACGATTCGAATCCCATTCTTGGCGATTTCCTTCAGCAAGAAATTTATCCACACTCTGCTGCACTCAACACCGGTGAAAATGGGTAGCTTGCAGAAATTTATTCCTTGGAATTTTTAAGATCCTGAGTGGTTTGCTCGGCAGCCAGAGTAATAATATGGTACCCAGTATCAAGGGCATTAGAGTGTATGCATATACACTAATTATTGTGATTTATAAATGGACCTATTATTTTTATAATTATCATTAAGGTTAAAAGACTCAGATGCGGTACGTTTACGAGATGAGTACCAGAGACTGGTTGATGGACTGAGAGAGGCGAGTAGAGCAAGAGAGACGGATGTCCATCTTAGTAATCCAGTCCTGCCTGATGAAGTATTGGAAGGTAAGCTTCAGAAGGTTATAAGTCCCTAGCATGAGAAAAGAGTAATTTATATCTATTAAAGTTTGAAAGACTCAGATGCAGTACATTTGCCAGACGAGTACCAGAGACTGGTTGATGGATTGAGAGAGGCAAGTAGAGCAAAAGAGACGGATGTCCATCTTAGTAATCCAGTCCTGCCTGATCATGATGAAGTGCTGGAAGGTGAGGTTCAGAAGGTTATAAATCCCGAGCATGAGAAGTGAGAAAAGAGTAGTTCATTTCTATAATAAGTTAAAAGACTGAGATGCGGTATGTTTGCGAGATGAGTACCAGAGACTCGTTGATGGATTGAGAGAGGCAAGTAGAGCAAAAGAGAAGGATGTCCATCTTAGTAATCCAGTCCTGCCTGATGAAGTATTGGAAGGTGAGATTCAAAAGGTTATAGGTCACTAGCATTTGAGCTGCTATTTAGAAAGGAGGAAACGAGAATTGAATTGAATACACCTTAATTTTATTGAACTGATTTTAACCCTTTAATCATCAAACTACATTATATGTTTCAAATATTCTAAAGTTTAAACCCTCATATCTAGAAATCTTAGGACCAGCACTGATCTGGGATAAAGGATTTGGCTGTATAGAAGAGACTCTGTGGGAGTGTTGCTAGAAAATTGTGATCAATTGCAAGGTGCAGTTGATCAGTCAGAAAGCGGCAATAAAAGTCACTATTTCATGCACCTCTTCATTCAGACTGAATGTGAATGAAAATGTATGTTTCAATTTGCACATGATTTTCATTTGATTTGCAATTCTCTAGCAACACCTTCACCTGTGCTTGATCCACACATTTGCATGAGTTTACATAATGAAAGTCAGAGTGCATGTTCTTATGAGGCTTTCACATGAGGCTTTTTAACCCTATTTTAACTGGGCTTTTTCAGACCAAGTTTATACTGGGGGGGGGGGGGTCAATTTGACCCCCCCTTCAGATCTCGGTCGTGGATCGCGTGATCGCCCCGAAATTTTGCACGCGCATAGTGTAGAGTGTAAACTACATGACTGTATAGTTTGATTTTCTGAAAATTTATGATTTCTATTTTTAATTAATTAATTATGCAAATTTATGCATGAAATCTTGTTTTCTGTTCTATTTCAGTCATTGAAGCTCCTAGAAAGCTCATTTTTGGTATAATATTCTCCATATTATTCCTCACAATACTACTTGGAAAAAAATTTGGTGTGACAAGGTATTTCTTATGTCTTTTATTGTTTTATGAATTTCTTATGTATTTCTTTGTTTTTTCGACCTTTTGTTTGCTATTGTTTTTTGGATGAAATTTATTGCAGAACATGTTTGAAGCATATTCATGCTAAAATGAATTCATTATAACCCATAAAATTGAAAATAACTACATCTTTATGAATTCAGAAAGAAAAACCAATTTACATTGACTTTGTACACAAAATCACGTTTTTGAGCGATTTTCGGTCTGACATGCATGTACAAAAAGTGGCGCGGCGACGTAACCATATGGCCGATTTTCGCGAAAATAGTCTTAAAAGTTGCGCAAGACTTGAAAGTAAAAAGTCAGCGAGTCTCGCCGTGAAAAAATTTTGCGCGGCAGTGCGATCACAAAATTTGTGGAGGGGGGGGTCAAATTGACCCCCCCCCCCCCAGTTGGAATAGAGTCAAAGGAATTATGATTATCCATGAAACCTTTGTTTTTCCTTGTGAAATCTTTGTTTGTTTTTCTGAATGAAATAGGGAAAGAAAATGCAGGGCAAGGATGCATTCAGATAATAGAACAATCTGGTAAAAGGCAGGCCGGATAAGATGGTTCCAACTTTATTCTATCAAAATGTTCTCCTATTTTATCACCAAAAGAGGCCGTCCCAGGTAACATCCGTACTGCAGAACACTTCATTGGTTTCTTGAAGAGGTTTGTAGAGTACATGAAAACGAGATTAAGGGTCCAGCACGTTATCTCAGAAACACCAGCTTCATTCCTCAAAGATGTCTTCTCAAAAGTCTGCATTGAAAGAAAGCCACTCAGGTATGTGTAATTTAATAATTGACCTCAAAAGGATTTTGATTTGCTCTGGTACATTAGAGATTACACATTTAACAACTGGATAATAGAGCAATCAGGATAAAGGGAGGCCGGATAAGAGCATACTTTATACTTTTTTTAAAATAAACGCTGTCACATTGAATAGGTTTCTTGAATAGGTTTGTAGAGTACATAAAGACAAGACATTTTGTCACTTGCAGTTTTTACTTGAGTATTTATGTTTCAGTTTTGGTGTTGATCCACACAAGAACTAATTTCAATTCATTTATTTTTGCTTATTCACACTGCATTTTTGTGAATCTGCTGCCAAGCAGAAGAGGTTTATTTTGTGTTTCAATCCAGACAAAGATAGATATGAATCTAAAAACTAATTTTTGGTTTTGTATTTGAACGCAGGTTCTGTGCAGAAAGGTTACATTCCTTGTTGCGTACTTTGGAGCTATCTGACATCCTGGATATGAGCTCCTTGATGGCTGTGGCTGGCTTCGCTACCCTTGTCAGTACCTACACCAAAGGTCAGCCATTTTTTTTTAAATTTGACAATGGGAGGAGGGGAGAAAGGGAAGGAGGGGAAAGGGAGCGTGAGAGGAATAGGGGATTGGGGAGCTAACTGAAGTCCTTGATATGAGCTCCTTGATGGCAGTAGCTGGCTTTGCTACCCTTGTCAGTACCTACACGAAAGGTCAGCCATTTTGAAAATGTTGACAATGAGATGGAGGGGAGCCAGGGAGGGAGGGGCAGGGAGCGTGAGAGGGATGGGGGATTGGGGAGCTTCTTTTTCTCCTTGATATGAGCTCCTTGATGGTCGTAGCTGGTTTTGCTATCCTAGTCAGTACCTACACTAAAGGAGAGGGGAATGGGGAGGTTAATGATGTCCATGGTAGGAGCTTTTTGATGGTCGTTGCTGGCTTCGCTACCCTTGTCAGCACCTACACTAAAGGCCAGCCATTTTAGAATAGTTTACAATTGGTGGAGGGGAGGCAGTGAGGGAGAGGGGAGGGGAAAGGAATGGGCGAATGGGGAACTTAATGATGTCCTTGGTAGGCGCTCTTTGATGGCCATAGCTGGCTTCGCTACCCTTGTCTGCACCTACACTAAAGGCAAGCCATTTTAAAATAGTTTACAATTGGTGGAAGGATGGCATATGGGGTGGGGGCACGGAGCATGAGAGGGATGGGGGATTGGGGAGCTTACTGAAGTCCTTGGTAGGAGCTTACTGAAGTCCTTTGTAGGAGCTCTTTGATGGCCTTAGCTGGATTTGCTACCCTCGTCAGCACCTTCATGAATGGTCGGCCATTTTTAATGTCTTAGCTAGGGGAAGGAGGCGGAATAGAGGGGAGAGAAAGTGGGATGAGGAAATGAGGAGCTTAATGTCCTTGATTGTTAGCTTCGCTACCGAAGTCACCACCTGCATTAAGTTCAGTGGTATTCAAGTTTTTGTCTGAGGCGGTCATCTTGGATGGTGGAGATGTTGGGGATGTTTGAGGGCATTGACATTCTTGATATGAGTCCATTGATGGCTATGGTTGGCTTTGCTACCATTGTCAGCACTTACACTTTTGACGGTGTTGACTCGTTGGTCACAGGATGGGATGGGTAGGTGGATAGGGTTAGAATGATGGGAGGGATTGGAAGTTTGTTCTTGGTAGTTTGATTGGTCTAATAGCTGTAGATGACACCTACTCTATAGGTTATTTCAAAATTGTAACCTCGGATTTAGAGTGGATGGTCGTGTTGAACATCTCAGAATGTTATTGTATTTTTGTTTTCCTAGGCTTCAGTCTCATCATCGAGCCGTTTGATGATAAAACACCAACCATCTCAAACCCAGTTCTACATTTCAGGTAATTCTATTTTACTGTATGTGGAGGGTGGATCATACATATTTAGCAGAAATTTACTTTTTATGTTCACGTATATATCTGTGCTAATTTTTGTATTTCTCATAATCCAAAAAGAGCTCACAGCTTGTAACAATGTTTAAATTCATATAAGCACAATATTGTTACCATTTTATGCAAGAAACTGATTTAAAATGACCAAAGTGGTAGTTACAACATTGTAATTAAGTGTTTGCAATTTGTAGATTATAACATTTCACAGATCAAAGTTATTAATGGTTTCATTGATTCCTTCGTTCAGCAACATTGAAACTTCTTTTTTTGTGTTTTTTTCTAGCTGTATGGATGCATCTATCGCTATCAAGCCTGTATTTGACAGGTTCCAATCAGTTGTCATCACATCAGGGGTGAGTTCCAATATACTATAATGAAGGGGTGTTGTTCAAAAGATACAATTGATCGCAAGTTGCAGTTGATCGGAACGCGCCAATTAAAACCATTGTTTCATGTGCGTCTTGTAAGACGCGCAGATCATGCGCAGATGAAAATGCGCATTACAATTTACAACTGATTTACAGTTGATGTGTGATCAATTGCAACTTTTGAAACAACACCCCCTCAGAGTAACAATATGTGGTGTCATTATTTTCCGGATGTCACATCTCCTGGTGTCAAACAAACTAGTATTAAAAGTGTTGGAAATGAATAAGATTGTTTACATTAATGAATTTCAGCTGCCTAGTTATACAATATAATTATAAACATACATTCAGATATGAAAATATCTCTTTCATCTCTATTTTGTAGCATTCATAGTCACATTGAAATGGACATGATCCCAAAAGTATTTGAAAGAAAATGTTTTTTTCTCATTAAACCTGATAAAATGTGCCAATTAATTGTTGAATTTATTTGCAATTATTATCATATTCATTTTTTTTACAATTCCATTTCCACAGCATTTTTTAGAATGGTAAAAATTTATGATCTGGTATGTTGGCTCAATCTGCAGAGCACTCACCTCAAACCTGGGACGTTTCAGGTTCAATTCCCAGCTGCATCATACAATTTTTATTTTTTTTAATGGGAGTTACTGCTACCCTGTTAGGCGTTCAACAAGAAAGGGATAGAGCAACGTTGAACTGGCGCTGCTCAGTGATTACCCGGCCCATGATCTAAATGGACAAAATGATTTTCAATTTCGGTCTGACGAAGTTTGGTGTTGACTTCATGAAAACATTTATCATTATTTATCATGACAAGGATTGACTGTTCTCTCTCCTTCTTTTGATAGACCCTGTCACCTCTGGATATGTATCCCAAGATCCTAGACTTCAGACCTGTTTCTATGGCTTCCTTCTCCATGACTCTTTCACGAAGTAGCATCTGCCCAATCGTGAGTAACATATTTTTTTTACCTGAAGTGATACTTCAATGGATGGGACTTTCTTAAGCATTTTCACCTTCAGTGAGAGGGGATAATTGCCAGTGTGGTGTTTCACCAAGAATTTCATTAATCAAGATTGATTTAGAGAATGACCGGTTATCAGTTCTTGTGCTAATTAAGAGGAATTTGATTTGTAGAGGGCATAAAAGTAAGAGCAAGTCTCAGTCACTTGTAACTTTAAACTTAACTTCTAGAACAACTTGATAAAACACCACCCAGGTACGATGACATGTAAGTTTGAATTAGCTGTTATTTTACTGATTGATAGCACTGACATACCTCTTTTTATGATGTGCGCTGTCTACATACTTTTTATTTTCATCAATCATCACAGGATTAATAATTGTGATAAAAGTCAGTGCTGTCTTTTCAAATGGGAACCAAATATGCTCCGATATTGTTCTTAAATTTGCTGAACTTTGTTTCATTTCCAGATTGTGGCAAGAGGAAACGATCAAGTCACCATTACATCCCGGTTTGAAAGCAGAGAGGATGTAGGTATGTGTTCTTAATACTTGTTGGATGGATAGTGATAAGGGGATGGGATAATGGTGGGATGGTGTGAATACACATTTAAAAGGGACAGTGCAACTCTGTCAAACAATTTTAACAATGGAGTGGAGATGATATCTTTCTGGCTTCAATTATGTATTCAAGATATAATACTCACACATATATTTTCATGTCTCATTCATTTCCAAAGCTTTTTGTTTAAATAATATATTCACATGGAATAAAAGAATTCTCTTCAAAAATTTAGCAATTTTAGCAATCTGTAGTGCACCAGGTTGAAAGGAAGGTAATTTATATACTTTGCTATGCTCTTTTCTGTTTCATTGGCCAGCTGTAATCAGGAACTATGGCAACCTACTGGTTGAGCTTTCAGGGATTGTTCCTGATGGAATCGTAGCCTTCTTCACTAGTTATACATACATGGTAAGCGTTTTACTTCATTGAGTATAAATTAAAATCTCTAATAATGGAAATGGAACAATCACAGAACTAGAAAGGGAAATTATTAATTTTAGACTGCCTTCCATGTTAAACTTCACCGTACTTGATTGCAGTCTTCTGTGTGCCGTTACCCGAATCTTTGGAATGTTTAATTGTTTAAGAGGAGAGCGATAAAATTGTTTGCACTGTAGGCCTGTGTTAGACAAGATTCATGATGTATCATTCCATACCTCTTCCTATACAGGAGTCCGTAGTCGCTACCTGGTATGAGCAAGGGATCATAGACAGCATACAGAAGAACAAACTTCTCTTCATTGAGACACAGGATGCAGCTGAGACAAGTATTGCACTCAATAACTATCACAAGGTGAGTGTGTTTTTTAAACTATATCAGTATTCAATTGTTTTGCATATCAAGCCCGATCTTGATCTCTTTTTATTTATTTATTCTTTTTATGTGAAGTACTCAATCCATCATTATTTCAGAACACCATACCCGTTGATGTGAAATGGAAAGCAGATATTGATGTTATACTTCTCCATGGTAAAATCTTGAGATTTGAGATACAAACTGAAATTGATATGATGGCAAAGTAGCAGAATTGACACTGATGATATCAAAAAGTTTCACCATGGAAAGTTTGATTTCATATGATGAAATGTGAATGCGTTGAATCAATCATTTATTTCAGATATAACAATTTTTTTAAATTTCTTTATCGTGCAGGCATGTGAAAATGGAAGAGGTGCCATTCTCCTATCTGTAGCCAGAGGCAAAGTCTCAGAGGGAATTGATTTTGGTATGTTTCTAATACTTTTTGAAGAATATTTATGAATTCCTTGGGCTCTATTATTTAAAATGTATTTAAATTTATGATCATTAGTTGGGAAGCCATATAAAAAATAAGTGTAGGGGCATTAATTGTGTCTGTCATATACCCAAGATAATGAATGCTCACCAGAGATCTGGAATAGAAAGATATGATTCCAGAATAATGAGATTTTTATATTTGATGACCCCGATTATAATCATGATTTTTTTTTCTGTGTTTGTGTGTGAGAATTCACCTCTTTGACCAGTCAGTAGTTATGTTGGCTATTCTTTACATATACACTCTAGTTGAGGTTTTGAAAATGTGTGTAGTACTATTCTACACAATGTAACTATTGATATTAGATCATAGAGTACAATCCCCATTATTTTACATTTCATCATTTTAACACCAATATTTCTTTGACAGATCATCACTTTGGCAGGGCGGTAGTTATGCTGGGTATCCCGTATGTCTACACACAATCTCGTATTCTGAAGGCTCGTCTGGAGTATCTGAGGGATCAATACCAGATCAAGGAAAATGTTTCTTTGTATTTTATTTTTTTGAATATGACACCAATATTTCAATATTTCTTTGACAGATCATCACTTTGGCAGGGCGGTTGTCATGCTGGGTATCCCGTATGTCTACACACAATCTCGTATTCTGAAGGCTCGTCTGGAGTACTTGAGGGATCAATACCAGTTTAACGTAATGGTGATAGATATTTTGTAGTTTTGACACCAATATTTCACTATTTCTTTAACAGATCATCACTTTGGCAGGGCAGTAGTCATGCTTGGTATCCCATACGTCTACACACAATCTCGGATTCTGAAGGCTCGTCTGGAGTATCTGAGAGATCAATATCAGATCAAGGAAAATGACTTCCTGACGTTTGACGCCATGAGGCATGCAGCACAGGTACTTAATTAGATTTACACCCCATTCAAATCCTTTTCTACAAATTCACTTCATAACCACGGGTGATAAATGTTGTGAGGTTGAATTTTGTGGATTTTTGTAGAAGGGTTATTTTGAATTTAAAGTTTTCACTCATTTCAAATTGGCTGCCAACCTTTATCTAATGATCACCTGTTCAGAAATTAAGCCTTTCCTTTCTCTCAGATGCGACTAGGGCCCTATAATATAAAGATTTGCAATAAATTGCTAATGAAAATGACCAATCAAGATTTTTGTTGCATTTGTATTTTGTTCGATAGACTAACCAGTAACCAATCAGAATTGCTCAAGTTCCTGTTGTTTAAAAAACATTCCCGTTTATTGTTCTCATGTTCTCATGTATGTCATCATTATTTCAATACTATAAGTTCAAGCTATAATTTGTGAAACTATTTACCATGTCATGTTTGTTTTTGTTGTAAATAAAATCCTCCAACTGGAGGCAAAAAGAAAAAAAAAATCAGAATTGCTCTTTCAAATCAGTGATTAAGCACAAACCTATATGTTACTGATCCTTGTGTCATACAGTTATAAGTTGCAATGATTTAAGTACATGACAATGTGTATTGTATAACTTTTGTCTCATTTTTACAAAAGTTTCTTGGCCAAATTTTTGCTTGGCTTTGTAGTAATTATGCTTTTTATTTATTTTTTTTCATTTCTAACAGTGTGTAGGAAGAGCGTTGAGAGGAAAGACGGACTACGGAATCATGGTCTTTGCAGACAAGGTAATATCTACCATCAAATACAAAAAGCTTTCAATTTGTTGATAAAGATGACTGTGCCATTCTATAAATTATCTGATTTTCCTAAAATCGTTAAATGTTTCTGATATAGTTGGTATACTGTTTACTTGAAAATTATATTGTGATGAGAGGCATTTTCTAGAGCACATTTAATAGCAATTTTATTCTCTATCGTGAAGTGTTGAGTTCGACACATAAAGGTGTGGTCACACCGGCCGAGCGGAGCTTTAGCGGTCCTTTAGCGGAAGGAATTGGGGATTTAATTTCGGCAACGCTCGTCACCGCTCACAAAGTGGGTAGAACAATTGATCTCTTTTGTAAAACGCTTACCTCCGCCCATCTAACACCGCTTTTTCTATAGCCTGGTCATATCAGATGGGCGGTGACAAGAATTCATCACCGCTCGTAACCGTTCACCGCCGTTTAACATAAGTTCGCCTCCGCTAAGTCAACGCAGGTTTCCGCTCGACCACCGCTTATGGTCCCTCCTACCGCTCTGAAAGTTTTGAGCTGCACAAAATATTGCGAGCGGAGAGAGAAGTGAGGGGACTTACCGCTCTGGCAAAGTTCATGGCCGGTCCAACACTGCCCTGGTACCGCTATACGGTGGTTGGTGGACGCTTGGATCCGCTCTGGCAAAGTTCATGGCCGCTCCAACACTGCCCTGGTACCGCTATACGGTGGTTGGTGGACGCTTGGATCCGCTAGGCCAACGCAGAAATCTGCATTGCTTCCCACTGAGACCCCAAACAACAAAGCAATCGCATATAGCGCAACGGAATTTTAATCACTTTGAAATTCTCTTGTGTGAATGCACTGTCGTGGCAGCTGGAATATTTCCCAGGTGCTTCGCAGTGTACTTCACACAATGGAGTTCAAAGAATAAAACTCCATTCAATCCTCGGATCCCTAACCAATGTACATAATCATCTTTTCAAAGACGATCCAAAGTGGGGCATGGCTTTTGGGTTAAACTTCCGGCGAACCAAAGCACGCATGTGCAATGATGTCGCTCTGCGTTGACCGAGCGGATCCAAGCGGCCACAAACTTGCGTCTAGCGGTGCCTGGGCGGTGTTTTAGCGGTGGTGAACTTTTCTAGAGCGGAAATTGCCCTCTCCTTATCGCTCGCAATCTTTTGTGCGGCTCAAAACCTTTGCATTTTGGAGCGAAACTAGGGACCATGACAGATTGGAGAGCTGATCCAGCGGTGCGCTAGTGGATGCCAACGTATGTTTAGCGATGGTGAACGGTTACGAGCGGTAATGAATTTTTGTCTCCGCTAAAGAACCGCCAAGGCTCCGCTCGGCCGGTGTGACCATACCTTAAGGGAAGTTAAAGATGTATTAATCAATAGAATGACCCAGATGATATCTGTGAATGTTTATAGCACATTTGTTAGTATTTTGTTACATATTCAATGAAGTTTAAGCAGGTCTTACATTGCATATATTTAGTGCAGCACAATATGGATATATAATTGATGAATAAATGAATGGCTAGTGTTATTCAAACTTTTCTCTGAGTGAAAGCAATGTTAAATTACTCCCCGCGACCATTTCATTCATATGTAGGTGTGTAATATATTTTAGTGTTTCACTTTATTCTGCAATCTGCTCTAATAGTAGAACATAAGAAGAATGGTTGCAATATTCATTATTTTTGTTGAGAGCAGACATTTTAATGTAATAATTTTCCATTCATATCAATTTTAATTCATTTTCACCCTTTCCTTTTTCACAGAGATACTCTCGAGCAGACAAGAGAGGCAAGCTTCCTAGATGGATCCAGGAGTATATAAAGGACAGCGTACTCAACCTATCAACAGAGGAGGCAGTGCAGATCAGCAAACGATTTCTACGCCAGATGGCTCAGCCATTCAAGAGGGTAAGAATGAGTTCCCTAGAATTCACTGATTAGTAATATTTGATGAAATATTTGCCACAACAAGAAACTACCTTAAAGCCTTAATATTGATTGTATGTTGAATAAAAGTGCTGTTATAGTTATCAGTCAGTTTTTTATTTAAAAAAGGGTATTTAATTCATACTACTCAGCTACCACCTTGTTGAATGAATCTTTTACCTTTCACCTTATGGACTATTCTGTTCATTACAATCATAGCCATTCTGTCTGTGTATACTGATAATTACAAATAAATATGGATGGATTTTTATTCAGTATTACAAAATTTGCACAAATATTTGTTTCAATAGCCAGTGGGAGACATGATTAACAAAAATTGAGTTGAAGATTGACTGTAATAATGTCTGACAATAGGTATTTTGTTCTCAATACAATGCACCAATGTGCATTTTTTTGTTTTTCAAAGAGTAATCAGTGAATGATAAGTGTAAATTTTCTTTTCTGTTTGAACAGGAGGACCAGCTAGGTATGTCTCTGCTCACCCTGGAACAGCTGGAGTCGGAGGAAATGAAGAAAAAGCTTAACCAAACTGTTCATCCAGTCTGAATATGAACTCACATAGGCCAGACTTAGCAAGGCTTGTGTGTCTTCTTCTGGAGCAGATTGATGTGGATGAGAGACTGCAAGTCAGTGAGAATATGGACCTACCTCAGTATGAGCAACTAAAACTGGTTTCTCTGCTGGTGGATGATAGACTATAGCAAACTGTTCATCCAGTCTAAATATGAACTTACATGGGCCAGACTTTCCAAAGCTTTGCTGACTGCTTCTGGAACTACTTAATGTGGTTGAGAAGGTGATATTCTGTCAGAAAATGGATCTACATAGACAGGAACAATTGAAGTGGGTTTATCTTTTCCTGGAGCTTATGTTTGGATGTGAGACCACAGAAAACTGTTCGTCCAGCCTAAGTATATAAAGGCAGGAACAACTTGGACCAGCCTTTCTGCTACTTGATCTTGTGACTTTGGTTGAGAGACTGATGCAAAACTTTTGAACTTTTATTCAATGAGGAGCTACTAAATGTTGATGAGAAACTCAACAAAATGATTCATCCGGTTTGCACTAGACTTTTAAATGCAATGACCAATCAAAATCGACCATCTGCGATTGTGGATGTGGGCGAGGATGGAATTTCAGAACTCCACAGTCAGTGGCCTAATATAAATGAGAAACAAAACACAGAGTTGTGTTACATAAGACCAATAAAACGATCTTGTTTGAAAAAGGGAAGCACTTGAGAAAGATGAGAAAAGGGCTTCTTCTAAAGAGCAGAATTATTACATTTATAGAGAAACATCTAATATTGTTAACAGCTGCCCTTCACTATGCTTTTCAAATGTAAAGTATTGAAAATCTATTTCAGAAAATATTAAACCAATTCTTATACTATACCTAGGGATTGTTGCTTGAAAGTTGTAATCTGGTGAAAGTTGTAGTGAATTGGAAAATGCCAATCAAAATCATTGTTTTGTAAACGTACTTTAGAAGTGCAGACCATGCACAAATGAAAAAGTGTGTTTTAATTCATAACTGATTTGCAGCTTTTTACAATCGATAGTTACTTTGTAGGAACACCATCTAGACGTCCAGAATCATAATCAATGGTTAAAAAAGTTCAGTATGAAATCAGCGTGACATCTTCAGGTGTCAATATGAAATATGAAGGTGCTACTTGATATAATATCTTCACAGCATTCCATCAACATGGTGGAAGAATCCACATTTTCTAGGCATAATTTTTTGCAGACCTGGGATGTGTTTCACAAAGCTGTTTGTAGATCTATACACAACTGTATGATCGACCAATGATCCTTTCTCGTACACAATGATAATTCCTGGCGCAGAATCTCATCAACAGTCGTTCATACAGTCATGCGTAGATCTACGCACAACTTTATGAAACACAACCCATCTAAACCCCAAAATTGTTTTATATTACATTTGCTGATTTTCTATAAGATGTTTCATTTTTATGTCAGGCACAAGGTGCATTTGGTTTATATGTGAAGCATTGCATTTCTGTACAATTTGACTCATTTCAGAATGCACTGAATAAGCAGATACGTGATGTAAAATGTATAAATATATCTTTTTTTAAACACAAGAGTTTGCCTTTTAGATATTTTCTTTTGTCTTTAACTGATAATCATAGTCGTAAGCAGAAAAGTGGTGTATTTGAAAAAGATGGTAGAGAGGGTGGAAGAGGGAGGGGGCGGTTGTAAACAGGTATACAAAATAAAAGGTAAAGTAAAGTAAAGTATAATGGTTAAAAGGCAGGGAGAGTATGAGATAGACAAAGAGATATGCAGTGCAAAACAGATATCTTTGTTTACTTGTTATCACTGTAACGCTCAAGACAATGACATCAAAGCTGGATAAATTGACAATAGCTATTGTCAGCATTGTAGTGATAACACGTAAGCAAAGCATTCTGACTTGCATCAAAGATAGGAGAATGCAGTGTCTGGCAGAGAAGATGACAAGAGATGGAAAGATAGTATGAGAGATGAAGAAATGGAGAACAGAAAGATTCCAAAGATGCCAATCATTCTGGAATATGCATAATGTGTATTATTATAAAAAAATTGAGGCTTTCATTACAAGGGACTGACTGAAAGTATGATTTTTGTTGTCATAATTTCTCTCACTTTTGTTTGGATGTCGAGCCATTCATATTATAATTTTGATTTTGCACATTCTGGAACGATTGGTTTGCCTGAGAGACAGTGGCAAGATGGGAGTAATAATATGTGAAATGTTAAATTAAAAAATGCAACTCCATTTTTTTTTTCAATTGATAATTATCTGTCAAAAAATGCCTTGATAACTGACAAAATAATCCCCACTACAAGTTTAATGATGTGGCAAATGAATTTCTTTATAATTAATGGATTGTACAAAAGTATGCCTTGAGCAGAATTTAACCAAATATTTTGAAACCTGTCATTTTTTTAGTTTCAATCAATTATGACTACGTTATCAAAAATGTTTTATTTTTCATCAGAAGTAGGAAATTATATTGTTTTACTATGTAAAATACTGCCTTCCATGTAAGTCACTTTTCGACATAAGTACTATGAAAAAAATTCTCAGAATTTCAATTAAAATCTCAGAAGTTCCCATTCTGCCTATAGGAATAGTCATTATAATTCCACTTACTCCTGTTAAATCTGTGCAGTGAGGACCTCTTTTGCATCTCTTTCAATGACATTCAACATGAATTTGAAGTGCCCTGAGTATTATTTGGGTTCTACTTTTAAATAATTCTTTTTCATTCTCTGCCATGTGAATTTTTCATTTCAGCCCCCTTCCCTTTTTAGTCTTTAAAATCAGACCTAATTGGAAATAATTAGTGTGATCCAACTGTTGATACCTAATTTTGAAAGTACAACTTTCTAATTTCTTCGCAATTTATGGACACTACTGATTTACGCAATATCTTAATACTGATGCATGGTATGCTAGACCAAGACTTTGATGTTTAGTCAACTACAGCATGCGAGCAAGCCTACTATATAGCAGCTGGATCATGGGCAAATCTACTCCCCCTCTACTAGCTCTGTGATTCACTACACCACTGCTGTCGCGTCATACATGCAGCGCAGGCAGAGCCAGCACGTACCGTACAGTAACTCGTGAGCAATTACGCCGAGCCGCCCGGGACCGCTCGCGACGTGTATCCGCTGATTAGACAGACACTGCAGCGGTAGTGAGGAAGGGAATTTGGTGCTGCGGAAGAAGTGAACGGAAGTCGAAAATCCAGCTTTATTTTCTCCTCAGCTGATTTAATATTTATTCAAAATGGTGGCAATAATCAGAAGAAGATCAAGGCTGTTGCTGATCGGCGCAGTAGCATGGATTGTTATCGTAATTTTATATCTTCACAACAACGACGATGGGGAAAAGGTGAGTGTCAAAATTTTGCATGCAATGAACCACCAAAGGCATGAAAGGAGGCCAGCCAAATGACAATCGTTTGCAAGGGAAACTGGGCATGGAATTTGGAAACACTGTTATTTCTATAACGTTAGACAGCAATAATTTTGTGCAGCGAAGGATATTTTTATTTGAAATCTTGTGTCCCCATTCACTTTGCACTAATCAACAACCCAACGTACATGTAGAGCGCCACAATATTATATTATAGGGTACTACCGACGAGTCCGACAGGTGACAGCCCACGAGATCGACCGACAGCCCACGAGTGCAACAGCTTACGAGGCCGACATTTTGAATAATTGGTGCACGAAATAGACATTACATACAAACGGATTAGAGTCAGACAACTTATTAATCCGACAAAATTATGAAAACGCACATGATTACGACCGAACATAAATTTTGCAAATGAGACCGACTCTAGGTAAAATTGGTCTATTAGAATTAGTCAGACAGCACTATATTTACGTTAGGCGGTCTTGTAGGTCTGTTTGTGTGCTGTCGGGCTCAAAGCAAATGATTTGTCAGTGTCGATCTTGCGAGCGTGACAGTAAAAATGTCTAGCTCGAACCTCATTTTGAAAATTGTCGATGTAGTAGGCTTATATTTATATATTCATTTCTGTCGGACTCGTGGGATGCTCCCCAACAAAACGGGTACCCTCTTGGTTATCAGAGGGACAGTGAGCATGGTGGGAAATCTTTCTAGTAAGGATGTGATTTTGCGAAGTGTAAATAACACTAAATTACTAACGTTAGAAAGATATCCCGGCATGCTTGGCGTTTGGAACGACTGTAAATACACGCATTGAAATTATCAATTATAAATCAGCGGTCATACCAATAAATTTTCTATTTTGCTGGTAAATAACTTTAATTACATGGATGGTACAACTGATTGTTACTATTTTTTTTATAATAAATCTTGTGCCAACTCGGGACCATGAAGTGATATGACAAAGTTTGTTGACAATTCTTGAAAGTTGAAATTTTTCTTTGTGGAGTGATGCGATTGTTTCAGCAATCAAATTTTCATATCTTGATTGCCGTAGGACTTATTTCAATGATGAGAGAAAATTTGAAATCTACAGTTCTGTTTTGTTTTTCCAGATATAGTATAGGCTAAAAATGAATTTTTAATAATTCTGGATTGCAAGCTAAACTTGTACAGTAGGCCTAATGTTTGAAAAAAAATTCAATAAATGCCAGTTTAGGAAATGGAAAAATGATCGTGAGTCCATCATACATTGCTGTTCATTATTATATACATGTATCGTGTCATCTAGTAAATTGTGATGAAGTTGTATGCGTTAATGATGATTTGTTTTCTTTCTTTTTTTTTTTCTTTTTTTTTTAATTTTTTTTTATTAATGTACAAAATTAGGAAAATTTTAATAGTTTTTATTTAATTTTACTTTTAGATGGCTTTTTTTTCAGACCATACGTGTATAAAAAAAGATTACTTCTTGCACTCCAAATTTTACTTTTACAATTGTGATGATTTTCTAAAGCGCATTTGTTTATAATGCTATTTTCATTTGATTTTTTTTTTAATTCTATCTTTCATCTGGTCAGATTTTGGAGTAAAAATTTGAAAATAGGTTTGCTTTTAATTTTCATAGCTAATTTCAGGATTTTGATTCATTTATTGCTCTTATATTTAGAGCATGGATAAGTCCATGGTGGTATACCATGTTTAGAGAGAGAAAAAAAAAACATATGTGTAGATCTATTCGATTGCAAATCATGTATTTGCACTTATGATGTTTTTCTGCATGGTTAGGCATATACTAGCCAAGACTTCAAGCACAATATTTCACCCAGACACACACATTCAATGGCCCGTATTCCGATAGTGAGGTTTAAGTTAACCCTGGTCTAAATCTGTGGTTTAAGTATGGGTAGCCAAAAGTGCCAAAGTTTTATTTACAATGAATAATTTGTATGTTAACTGCTCTCATTTCCCATACCCTAATAATGTAGAAAACTATTGAAGTTTTTATTTCGAGACAGCTTTAAATAATATGAGTGCCAAATGTGCTGGGAAATTAAACATTGACTATTATAGATTCAAGCCTCTTTTGGCTCTCCATACTGAAACCACAGATTTAGACCAGGGTTACAAATGTAACTTAAACCTCGCTATCGGAATACGGGCCAATGTATTTAAGTTGATATCAAGCCCTAAGGAATACCTGATAAAGATAATACCCAGCGCAAGTCAGAATCCTTTGCTACCTGTTTTCACTAGGAAAGCTCAGAACAATACCTGTAGCCCAATGATCCCACTGTGAGCCCATTTTTAAAAATAGTTGTATTGTCAATTTCAAGTGTAGATTAATTAAAATATGAGAGAAAAAAATCTTCAGTGCGAATCAGAATGCCTCGCTACGTGTTGTGACTATAAAAGCATAGAATATGGTCCTGTGATTCCATTAAAGGCACTGTCACACATTGCAGTTGCACAATTCAAAAAATTATCAAACCAAGCTGTCTGTCCTATCTAAATATATTCAGATAGATGAAAAATCAACAGAGGATCCAAAAATAAAGAAAGTTATTCATCCACTATCAAGATATCTATGTACATGTATATTGAATTAAAGCGTCAGGATGACGCATTAATTCCCGTACAAAGCCTATGGAGGCAACGTTTTAGATTTTCGCTTGTTTCAAGCACTAAACGTTGATTTTAAAGCCTAATATTTTCCCAGTTTAGTTTATATATTATGCACCATCAACCTTTCAGATAACCTCTAGGATCTGGCATTTGAGAATTTTTTAAACGAAAACAATGTTAAACAATGGCTTTAATGTCCTCAGCTTTATAGTAATGTAAGTAAATAAAATATTCAGACTTTCACTCTCTGAATAGAAGCGAATATTACCTCGTTGCGCTCCACTTGAGGAGGGAGGGATGTTTAGAATAGCTAAAAAGTGTTTTATTTGGACACTGAAATTAGTCTGAAATCAGGTCAGACAGTATTTGATGGTGTATAAAGAGATAATCACAAATTTAAGGTTTATAATGGTCTTTGCACTCGAAGTGTGGATTCATGAGAATTACATGTCCATATTATAGTGATAGCAATTTTTACAGGTGATATCGCTTGATATCTCCTCTACATCCAATAGGGAGAACTGAATATGAATTATGTGTACTGGTATTGTAAATGTAAATATATGTATTCATTATTGTTTGGGGTAACATTACCATGCATTTCTCTAAAATTTCAAGGAATCCTACAGTGTATGTCATGTCAAAGGAATGTTGCTTGAAGCTTTCCAAGTCATAGTCCTTCACCTTGAACTTTTAAAGGGAAAGCCTGGCCTATAAATACACGCCTGTTGGTTATATGAGCTCAGTTGAGCAGACTTGAATTGCTTCCTGTCGCCATCAGGACCAGGTGTTTTTATTCTAAGGGACGCATCCTTAGATGAGCATGTGCGTCCAACTGTAAGACATTGCTTCCCGACATTTTTGGCTCTTCTTCTGATGAATTAACCTTAGTTTTCCTGTCAATGAGTTTAATTCAGTGTAACTGCTCAAACTATCGTTGAGTAAAAAAAATATTAAAGAATTCTTTCAGATTTAATTTTCAAAGCGACTTTGACTAAAGTTGTTTCCAAAGGGGCTTCAATGGCCAAAATGTGTCATGTTCGGATTGAGAGGCCCATGAAGTGGTCCACCCCATGCAAAGTGGCTCTGTTGCTATAGCGGGGTTTGAATACTCAGCTCACAATCTTTCCATGTGAATATTTCTGTGTCCCCTCATGTACTTTATATTGTATGAACACGAAGTCACAATGGTTCAGATTACTGGCTGAACTGGTCACTGGTCACGGAAATCTACCCGAGGAGGTGGATTTCAAAATGAGTTTTGAAGTCTCTTTGGAGTTAAGAAGCCTCATTTTGACCGTTTTGTTCCATTCACCCTCCAAAGTATAACAAGAGAAAACTCATGGAATCAAATGAAAATGCATTGTTCTTGTACTATTTTCATATAATTGTTTCATATCTGATAAAAAGTTTTCTTTAGCAAGTTTTTGTATGACAAAAATGTGTGTTCACTATCTTTTTCTTTTCTTTTTTATTGCAGAATTCAAGAAAAGGAAGACTGAAATTTGATGCGGTGAATGAACCTGCACATATAGGAGACATCCACAATCCAAAACTCTCACATGAGAAAGACAAATCGTGGAGAAATTTTGATGTAACCTCATACATAGATAAAACCAAAGTTCGAGCAGGCGGAGATGCCTATGTACGAAATAAATTTAATCAGGTCGAGAGCGACAAACTTGCCATGGACAGGGATGTTCCAGATACAAGAAATGCATTGTGAGTATGAAGTTTGAAATGTTTGATTAAAATTGATATCTGAAGATGTTTATTCAGCCCCTTGGATGTAATATTTGGTATAGTAAGTGCCTTTTGTGAAACTAGAAATGGTATTGCTTCTACTAAAATGTAGCAGAAGTAACAAGAACTCTAAATGATGAACGAAAAGTTTGTTTCCTGTTTGGATCTTTGGCTACATTGTAAAATTCATAATCAACATTCTCTCTAGGTCTGAGCCATACGGTATAAACATGTGTACAGTTCATATATGGTCTATGTCCAGATGTTAATATTTTGTCTATCATTGCTTGGTTGTGTTGACCCTTTTTGGCACTCAATGATAACCCCTGGCGCTGAATCGCAACTGAGAAAGGGTCACTTGTTGTTTGTAGAGTTGTGCGTATATGTATATCTACGAATAGCATTATTAAATACATCCCTGGTTTATTTTATTGTGCGTTGAATACAAGTACAGAGAATTCTGCTACAAGCTACAAAATAACAACACAGCTTCTTTTGATTTTTGCATTTATCATTAGAGTGGTTTGATGTAAAGGAGAACTTCTTCCAGACATTGATGTGCTGTTATTGAATGAAGAAAAAGAAGACTAACAAACTAAGAATTTCAGCAAAATTGGACAATCCATTCAAAAGTTATGAATTTAAAACTTTTGATTTCCACCACTAATCAGCATCAGTGAGTTGACAACTTTGGCATAATCTTTGATGCCATAATAAAGAACTCCCCATTCACTCTGTAAAAAGGATAAAATCAAATGAGGAATCACCATCATTCTTTATGAAATGCTTGCCAAATTGATGTGGGTGTATTTTATTCAAACAAACAAACAAAAAATTTGTCAATTTTGTGTTGAAAAAGACAAAACTTTTGTGTTCAAAGTGAATACTGTAGGGAGTCTTCCATGCCATGATGCCCATACACATGTAGGCGTCATTGGTGGAAAAAAACCCGGAAAATTCAATACATTTGAAAGGATTATTTGATCTTCCTCAATTTTCACAGTTTGTTCATTGTTTTTTTCTTCATTCACTAGCAGCACATCAATGTCTGGGGGAAGTTCTCCTTTAAGCAATATCTAGGTTCTTATTGGTGTACTATGCTACTTGTATTTCATGCAAGCAACGCTCAATAAATTGGCCAATCGGGTACTGTAGTAGACATCTCATCAATGACATGCCATGATGCGTAAAATGCATCAATGAGCAGAGGACTCACTTAGCTTAATGAACACTAATTAAAAGCTACAAAGCAGTTAATCTTACATTTCAATCTAAATATATAAGCCTAACTAGACCTGACAAATGGGAAAACAAATTGTCTTGATCTTGTTTTTTGTGTTTTAAGTAGTTATAAAGGGGAAACCACCCTGGTCAGTGAATAAAGAAAAAGGAGATGAGCAAAAGTGAAAATTTAAATGAAATTGGATTGTCCTTTGAAAAGTTTAATATGAATTGTCAAAGTTTCAAGATCTATAGAATGACCCCTGCCGCTGATAGGGTTAAGTTAGGTCCACAACTTTGACAGAATATGTCATGTTGTGTACAGTAGGACCCTCTTCACTCATTCAATACTGCAATGTATTACAAATTTTGTGTTTTTCCCCATGAAAGTCAACATAATGTTGATTTACCGTTCGAATGTTGCTGGCAGATTAATTCTGAGTGTATTTTTGGAAGAATCATGTTGAATGCTTTTTGGTATTTTACATTTAATTCCGTTGCTCAGGTGCGATTTAGTGACAGTATTTTTAACAGTGCAAGTTATTGAGTTCAAGAAAGGGCCACTATTCATTTGTAGAATTAGGCATATAGATCTACATGTACAAACAGCTTCATGAAACACAATTGGGTGGTGTGTCAAAAAGCTGTTCGCACGATACGCACAACTTTAGGAACAACTGATGATCCTTCCTTGCGCTCAATGATAGCCCGCTTCTCTGTGTTGGCACCTGAGCAAGGGTCACCAGTCGTTTGCAGAGTCTTGCATTTCTCTACGAACAGCTTTATGAAGCAAGTCCCTGGTCTGTAAACCAGGTGTATTTGGATTACATGATTATGGCTCAAGTAGTTCATACATGTATTTATGCATGAAATGAAGTAAAATAAGAGAAGTAGAATAAGAGAAAGAGGAAATAATTTTTTTTCCCACATTTGATTAGACAAATTTGTACGTACATGTATTTGTTTTTACAAAGAAGAAACATTTTCAACCCTCTTCTGTACATTTCGTCTTCTGTACATGTGAAAAAGTTGTTATACAAAACATATTTTTATAGCATTTAAAAAATGCTTACATGTAGCAAATTGCTTGATAAGATACCAGGAAAATTATTCCTTGAGAAAAGCGAGGTTACTTATTCATAAAAATACAAAAATGTTGACCTATTATTATAAACATGGAACTGCCCATGTAGAATGAAACAGAGTTTGACTTGTTTGGCAATATTAGGTGAAGCGGTTGTAAAATAAACTTTTGTGTACAATGTACATACAGGCTTTACATGTGTACATCAGTATCACTCTATTAGAATAAACATTTTTCAGTGTACTACTGTACGTAGATTGTCAACCTCTGGACTTTATTCTAGTAAGGGTTCCTGCTCTACACATGTACATGTACAGTGTTGAGCTTTCATAGCAAAGGAATAGTACATTTTGTTCAGTATGTAAATACTTGAAATGGAATATGCTGCCAATGAAAGAACAAATTTGTCTGTAACTTTTCTGTAGAATGTGACCTTTAAAAATTATTATTATTTTTTTACATTAAATATGGGTGACACTTTTCAGTCATATTGGAAGTGAAAAACTCATAGTAATTTTTTTCTTTTAAATATGAAGAGTAAAGCTTATTACTATTTTTCACTCTCATCTCATGTTCTTGATTTCATGTTGATCAAGGTTGAAGTACTCCTGTGTGAATATTATATCATGAATATCCAGTGATACAGGTATTTAATTCATTCCATGAAATCCCTTTATACTAGTAGTCTGTATTTGCTTTGGTGTCCAGACATTTGCTCAGGTGATAATCGCTCCCATCCTAATTTCTTGCTAGACGTAATTTTAGGGTACTGGCTGTGGTAGGGACTATGCTTCAGTTTGACTTCAGGATTAGAGTATGGATTAGGGCTAGGTTTGTCTCTAGAGCAATTTGATTTTGATTACATGTACCTGGTTCTCCACTGAACAGATCCCAGAGCCAAATCCTGGGAACAGTAGTACATTGTTACTTGCTGGGACATTGTGAACAGCAAGTTTCAGTTTTAATAATTTAGCAGGAATGTGCAAGAAAAGTTGCAGTACTACTGTATGCCCTGTTGTGCACTATCCTTTATACAATACAATAAACAAGCAAGCATGATTTAACTTCCAGGATTTCAAGTACCAAATAGTTTATAATAATACAGTGTACTTTTAATGAACTAGATTCCACATGAATAATGTGCTCAAAGTGCAGAGCAATTAGAGGAATTTGTAGAGGAACAAGTTTAGCACCATCAAAAGTATTTTTCAAACCAATGGCCACTATCTAATACACTGATCAGCCACAAATATTAATCATTACATCAAAATAATTGTCAAAATACCCCATACGATCCTTCAAAATACTGATAGAAAAAGTACAACTATTCCAAAAAAAATTGTTACATATTTTTAATATCAGCGTGTGTTTCAGGGAAGACTTGACTGTGATTTCTGTAATAAGCTACTGAAATCATGGACTCTAATTGGCCGAGTACAAAAATGTGTAACATTTTGATGGAAAGCCTCCTCTTTTAAATGGCTCCACAGGAATCCCCATGGATGATTACAATCAACCATCTGTCTGTGATCATTTACAGTATCCTCTCTCATCAATCTCTGCAATTCAAAGACTCTTCATCATCGTTATCAGACTTGTTGTCATGAGCTATGTATGATCAACTGATATTCACAAGGAAACAGCAAAAACAAAATAGAGATACTTAAAATGAAGAAGCTTACGAGGCAGACGTTGCATTACTGTTAAACTGGAAAGCAAGTGGATTAGGATGGCACTTGCAACATGATGTACAGTACCAAAATTATTATTTTTATTTATTTATTTTTTTTTTTTGGGGGGGGGGTCTTGCGACACAAGTTGGGATTAATTTCAAGTTGTAGTTGAACAATGTTCTGGATGTACACTTGGCAAGAAAAGGAGAGCTACACTGTACGCTGTACAGGCCTGCAGTATCTTTAGGTTGAACAACATCATGGTGAGCAGAATGGACAAAGACATGGGAGAAAAAATCTTAATGAAGCCTCCGTAAAAGGTCTTAAAAACAAAAGATATTTTCTGCCTTCTTATTCTGCAAAGAAATGTGGAACTGGTGCCTCACCTGTTCACTGAATAAATAGGGTATCTTTTTTCTTTTTATCTTTTTAAAGCTATTGGGAAGGCCTGGATTGGATTTGTTTACTTTGTCCCCTCTGCTCATAGTGCATATTCGCTGGATTATATAGGGGTGTGTTTGGTACTAGTCTGGAAAGTCATGTAGACATGACACGTAATCAGTTTGTAAATGATACATGGACCCATGTGTTAAATGGTGACTCATAAACAACTTTCGCCATGACCTACATGCGTAATAAAAGCAGCCATGTTTCCTTCAGCATGTTTTTTAAAAAGTGCATGCTCTCTCTATATTGAAATAAAAAGAGATGAAATTTCTCAGATTTCAGACATTCAATTCAGGAGGTTATTCATTTTCTGTATCATTATAGAGATAATTATTAAAATTTAGTTGGACATTGTGAAGGGTGCACTCGTATCTGATAAGGGACCCACCTACTGTACATTTGTTGGATTGACCCACCTTCCAAATATCTCATGGTTTTACTGTGGGTCACCTGGAACTGCTACACTGTAGATGTTTGTCAATAGACTGGAATATTGTTGGGCTATACATGTATTTGCATTGTGGATATTTTTGCTTTCTTATGTACATCATACCCAAGACACCAATATAATTGGCCATGTGGATGTGTAGTTTGCTTCCATTGGCCTAACTCAAGTATAGGTACAAAATACTGTACAAACCCTACACAGATCCTGTTTTACATACATTGTAGCCTGTAGGTTTTTTTTTTTTTTTGGGGGGGGGTGTGGTAATATGATGGAGGGCCGCCTGGTCTCAAGATGTGTTGTCATAGCTCTCACAGGCCAAGCCCACACACTGCTCTCTTTGATCAAATCGGTTGACCTTTCTAATACAGAGGATCTGTAGACATTATGAGGTCAGTGTCAAGCACTACATGTAGATCTTTATGTAGTATAAAAGTAGACCTTACTCATATGGTGGAAAGCTTTTACAATGTAATAGTTCTCAACAAAGCAAAAAATGAAGCCACAATCTAAATGTACGCTAATACAGGGTGGACGGGATTGCTTTGGTAAACCTGGACAAACATCACAAATTTTTTTTAAACTGAGCGACCTATTTTGGTTTTTATTTTTTTCCCACAGATGGGTAGGTCTATCCCAGAGCAGTTTTCAAAGAATGATTAAAGGGGAACTTCACCCCGACATTGATGAACTTTCAGTTGATAAAGAAAAATACAATGATCAAACTGTGAAAATTTGAGCAAAATCCGAAAATCCATTAAAAAGAATTTTCAAAGGTTTGATTTAAACCCCACATAGGCTCCTTAAATTGGCAACGTACAGGCACAAAATGGCTGCCAACATAGAGAACTCTCCATTCACTTTGTACACAGTATTTCACATTTTCTTCTTTTCCGAGAAAAGTAGACAATAAATCAATAAAATTCATTCTGAAATGTATGCAAATTCAAAACGTCTATATCATACTTTTGTCTACAAGAAAATGTAAAATTCTGTGTACAAAGTGAATGGAGAGTTCTCCATGTTGGCAGCCATTTTGTTCCTGCACGTTGCCAATTTAAGGAGCCCATTAAGGGTGTAAATCAAAACTTTGAAAATTCATGACTTTTGAATGGATTGTCGGATTTTGCTCAAATTTTCACAGATTGACCATTGTATTTTTCTTCATCCACTGAGTGCACATCAATGTCTGGGTGAAGTTCCCCTATAATCTCATCAGGAAGTATTATTTGAAAGAAGAGTACTTAACCAAAAATAGGAGCAGAAAAATCTAATGAACAGAATGAAAAAGGTTGAGACAAATCTGACAACTAGTAAGAAAGTTATGAAAGTTTAAATATTTTGAAAAATTTAGACTCGCTGAAAATGAACATAATAATAATTAGATAATTTATATAGCGCAATCACTATATGGATATATATGTACATGTACTCTACTGCGCTGTGATGTTAGGGTCTGAGGATATTGTTCCTAAAATAATGCATAAAGGTACAAGATATTATTAATAAATGAGTTTTCAACAAGTTTTAAAAAACAACTACAGATGTACAGTATATGTAAATGTACAGGGGTGTACCAATATGTTCCTTGATGTGATCTGGTTTGGAACAATTTTGAAGGACTTTTCCATTTGCTTAGACTCTAAAAAGAAGCATTTAATTTTCACAGGTCGATAGTCTTTAAATCAGATTGCGGCAAGACTTCTTGTGTCAAGACGTTGGCTCATAAATCTCATCGTAATTAACCAGATTAATAATCGTCTGTTGCAGACATGAATAACTTGTTGGGATATGCAGGTATGCGTTACAATGTACACATACAGGGGCCAGTAACATAAAAGATGCAATTAAACTTACGATAAATATTAATCGTAAGTCTATGGCAAAATGTGTACTAAAGAGATGCAATTAATTGCAATATTAATTGTATCTCTTTATGTTACAGGCCCCAGATGAGGTAGGATAATACTGCATAATCGTAATATTTTTACTGTAGCTTACAAAATAGAAAAAATATTTGAAGTGCCATCTCTCCCAAAACTAGATACATTGTACGTTTGATATCGGGAAATGTTTAAAATAAAGTGAAAAACAAATGCAATTTCTTTATTTAAAAACTGGCAAAGTGGATTGCGCAAGAGGGAATGTCCGTAACTAGAATTGAAGTTAATGGTATTGTAAGATTTTTTTAGACAGTTAGGAAAGATATTTCTGATCATTTGATGACGGAGGCATAAATTTTGACGGAAAATCTGCTGTGTGCCAAAAGTAGTTGTGTATAATGTCTTAAATCGGACTGTAGGTGCAGCAAGAGATCCATGTCATAGGGTGTAGTGTAACCAATCCCCTCTGTTTCAACAAGTTAGCCTCTTACAGTTTGCTGTTTGGATGCATTTTAGTAGGAGTCTGTTTCAACAACCAATATCAAGTCTAAAATCACAGACATCCCTTTCAAATGTGTTCTATTAGCTTCGTTGGATTGGATGTCGGCGAAATTGTGCAATATGCCGCTCGATGATAAAAGTACCACCCTACCTTCTGTCAATATATCTTCTTTGGAAGCCTGTGTATATATTTTTTAACAGAAAAACTGGGCGAGAGGGCAAATAGGGAAGATCTTTTCCAACCTCTGTGGGTAAATGATAGCTGTTGTGCCAACAGGGTGGATGAGAAGGTGTGCTTTGTCGGCTTTATCTGTTGTATAATGAGTTGATTTGGTGTTGGATGTCGTCTGTTAATTGGGAGGGGTGGGAATGGAGCATTCCTCAGGAGCAGTGACACCTGTGCATTAGCCTGAATATACTGTACACTCAGTACTGCGCAAATATATTTGCACACTGGTTTATTTCATTGTAAGTTCTTTATAGCATTCACCACCTTTATGGGACCTTTATGAGACCTTTAGTTCTAAAGACAAACTATCCAAAATAGGTTAAAAAGAATGGTCATCTGTATTACCAAAAGTAATGAGCTGATCATATCTTGATGCTGATAAGCATGGATGAAGAAAGCCAACAGGAATTTAAATTTGTAGATAATTTGATACTTGATTGATGAGCACTTTTATGTAGACTGTAGGTTTAGGGTTAGGGTTAGGGTTAGCTTTTTTAAAGCATATCATTTGATGCAGGAATATACAGAGTCTGAAATTTGCAGAATTGTAATTTGTATTGAAGGAACAGTATAAAAAACTATATCATGATTTTTTTTTTTTAAATGTCATCTCCAAACGAATTGATTCAGAGTATTTCATGCTGTAACGATTAAACGTCCAGACACTGTATATTTACGTCGTGTTGTAAAGCGCCACCGTTGTACAGGAAATCAATTCCTGATATTTCACATCAGATGTTTTTCAGAAGTGCTTTTAAATGTCATGGTGTCGGACATCTTGAGATCCACTCCCCATCAACCTGAGATGTTGTCTTATTTTGGACGTAAACACTTTTTAGTTTGCAAATTATTCCCCGGTAGGACTTGTCTTGGAGCTCTTGCGTTATTTATTCAGGTAAGGTTTACATCCAAGGCGGGCTTCGATCATGCAATTTGAGATGTAACGTGCCAGGCTTTAAAAACTTCGGCCAGAACATCACACGATAATTGAATGAATGAAAGTAATCTGATCAAATCGTTTGATGCTGTCATTTAAAAGGAACCATTCCGAATCAAGATACAGAATCCGAGACTCGTTGGAAGCTAACGTCCGAGATGCCTCTTGAGATAGCGATTTTGCGAACAAGATAAAATGTGACTGTTTATATCAGATTGCAAAATAGCCTTATGTACTTACAGGTAGCATGTTTTTATTTTCAAAATGCGATTTTTTTTTTTCTATCGTACATCATTATCATATATTCATTTTTTGTAAGAATGAAAATAGTGACACATACTCATTGAAGGTTCTTTATAAAGGTAATTTTTAAACCATAAACTGAAATGTATAGATTCTTTGTAATTTTGTACCCCCCTGTTTTTTTTCCTTAAATGTTTTTTACCTTTTGTATATAAACTATAAAAAAAAAAAAAAAAAAAGGAATATAATCATACTAGGTTTTCTGTACAAAATTTCAATTATACAAAATACTATTGAGCTCTCATAATGAATTGAAAGCATTAACTAATTTGTCAAAAGAAATATCACTTTTTGTATACGTCCCAGAAAATATTGAAGTGTGCACATTGTGAATAAGTGATTTTTTCCCTCTTTTCAAATTACAGATGTAAAAAGCTTTCATGGGAATCAATTCTACCTGCCACAAGCGTCATCATTACTTTTCATAATGAAGCAAGGTCAACATTAATAAGGACAGTCGTCAGGTGAGCATTTTGCAAAGATGCAGATAATTTACAAGCAAAATATTTTTGCTTGTTGTGTATCAATATTTGTGCGTCTGTCTCTTTCTAGATGTTTTGATAGATCTCTCGCATTACATTGTTTGTTATTATTTTTCCCTCTCTACTTTTTCTTCCTCTGTTGCTCTCCCTCCCTCCATCTTCCTCTTGATTCTCTTCCTTTTCTTCCTTGACCGGTATCTCAACCCTTCTGCAACCTTTCTCCTGCATTCTCAATTCCTTGTTCCTCTTGCTTCTTTTGCAAATTCTGTCCCTCAAACTTCAGTACCTCAAACTTGTCTGTTCCCATCCTTTTGCTTTCTCTATTTCAACGTTCCGCACCGTCTTTCAACCCTTCTGATTTTTTTCTTTTGCCTCCTCTGCTACCTTTTCTTACCCATCCTGTTCGCAATTATTCCTTTCCTCTTCCTGCTCTTTCTCTATGGATCTGAACTATCCATACCCTCCTTCAACCCTTCTGCAACTTTTCTTTTGCCTCATCTGCTACTTTTTTTTGCCCCTCCTATTCGCAATCATATCGTCCCCTCTCTTTCCTCTCCTCTTCCTTTCTTTTTCTCTATTGTATCTCAACCTTCCATACCTTTCAACAATTATACAACTTCTTGCTCCTCCTCCATTGCTTTTTCTTAATCCCCCTCATGCTTTCCTTTCCTCTTCCTTGCTCTTTACTCTCCCTTTAATGTATTATTATTATGCCTGTATCATCTCTTCTCTTTTGTCTCTCTTAGCAAACTCATTTGTCTGCACCTCTACCTACTCTGATCAACCCTGTCTTTTCCAGCTGTTCTTCTGTATGTAGCAGCAACATTCTGTGCAGCTGCTGTCCATCCTATATTTGTAAATTTCTTCCATATCTCCCATCTTTTTCTTGATTGAGTATCATTCTATTCACAAAGAACAATGTAGCAGATGCGATGGAGGCAATGAGAAAATATCTTTAGGAATGTATGTTTTCACTTTTTTGCTGTTTAAATGATAACAAAGATTCCGTTCAAAGATTCCGTTTAGTGTGCCAGTTCATAAGACCTAGTTTAACTGTCTCCTTTTGCTCATACTCTCTTTGTACAATATCTACTAATAAAGACACCCCTACATGTATAATCTTTCAGGGGTGCATGACTCGCCCTGGTATGAAGGATTTAGGCTTCTTCTGAAGATACGAACCCAGATCTTGTTCATTCTCTATCCTTTCAGGCAATCCATTTTGTTTTTCCAGCAAGGGGAGATTTGTAATTATGTGTGATGCTTTGGTTTTAATTTTCAGTGTCCTGAGGAGGAGTCCACCTCATATGATCAAGGAAATTATTCTGGTAGATGATTACAGCGATGATCGTAAGTATTTTGTTGTCTCTGTTCTGTAATTTGAAACTTAAGAAGCACATGCATGATCATATCATGTGTTACACTGTTGCTGTAAGTAGGTATGAAGAACTTTTAAATGCAATTTCCATAGTCGATGGTGTTTAAACAGAAGCCAAACATTCTTTTGTATTGTTTCTTTCATTTGTTTTCCTATTTCCTACATATCATCTAAATATGGAAATAACAGATGAAAATCCATTTTCTCATTTTAATTATAGCATCATGAGTGTAATGAGAATGAAACATGAGTGCATTTTATTTCAGTTTTGTGATGGTGGAATAGGAAAAACCTGGTTGATTAGAGAAAGGTGTGTAGATACATCTGAACTAATAATCAACTTCTTCAAAAAGGAATCTGTAATGGTCTTTAGTTTTGCCCCTGTTCACCCCTGCATCCCTGCTCGGCTCATTTTCCTATTCCATAAATGTTATAGGATTGCTTGATATAAAGTAATCCTATAGTGTATTAATCATAGAGAAACAGATCCTGACGTCCCACTGTTTGTGAGCTACAGTGTAGAGTGTTGGCTATAAAAGATAATTTTGCAATCTAGTATTTGAGAGCAATACGAAAATGGTATAAGACAAATTATTCATGGTATTTTCCAATTTATATTGTTGTATCATTGTGTTTGTTGAAACTGCCAAATAAAAAATAATGATCAGATAATAATAATAATGATGATTTGTTTATAGACAGCTTGCGATTCTAAAAGGGCAGTTAATTTGGAACTCCCCACAATTAAATCAATAATGAAGAATCTAAGACCCCGTTTACATCGCTGGCCTAATTGCGGTACCGGGTCCCACGAAATTAGGCGTTTATACCGACGAATCTAGGCCGGCCTAAATATCCCTGAAAGTATTTTCAGAGTTGATGATGTCATCAAATTGGCAACGATCTCTGGAAATTGCCACTGATTTACCCATTTGTTCAAATCTTTAAAAATTCATAACTTTTTTTGTTATTACTTGTCCGATTTTCTTCAAATTTTTTTTTGTTCTACTCACCAATTTTTTCTGTTTCTGTAAAATAATTATTCTTTTTGGGTAGACTCTTATTTTAAAAAGACGAATATTAAGATCGCTTTAACATTGCCGATTCAATATCATAATTTTCTCACCCTTAAGACCACCGTTACAATTCCTTCAAAAACTTCCCGGTGTTAGGAATCATATAAGAGATAAATGATCGGATAGTGCACGAACAAAAATGGCAATATGACGTCATACCCCGCCAGCGAAGAGTAGTTTGAAAATATATACCCTATACTTTCGGTATGAGCGTGCGCAGAGCATGATACAGGGTATGCATTGTGTGACTACATCACACACATACAGCATTGCTCTATCCTTGGGGAGAGCATGCAGACACACAATGTGACACACAATGCATACCCTGTATCACTCTCTGTGTATGCGCACAAAGAAACCCAAGGGTCTGTTCTAGCAGACTAAGCGAAGAGCGCGGGCTCACTTTTGGTACCGCAATTGGGCCAGCGAGCGTTTACATCAAAAACTAGGCCGGCCTAAAAGTCAGTGTAAACGGGGTCTAATGAATACAGAAGTGTCCCTACACTGTACTTCATAGATGAACCACAACACGTTTTTACGAACTTGCTGCCTACATGTACTGTATGTAGTTCATCTCGCCCTGAATTTCAATGAAGCCTTTTGAAATGTCACTTTTCCAATTTATTCATATAATTACAACCACCAAGCACTTACCTGGGTTCATAAGAATTCATATTTTCACTTGCATGCCTGTATTGGTTCACGGTAATTTCCGTAGCATTGTCTCCACATATGATAAACCCCATTTAATTGGGACGGGGCAATGGCCCACGCTATGTCTGGTTGCTAATCTAATACCCTCCAATCATTGCTCAACGCAATCACACCAACCCCTCTCCTCAGCTTTGCCCCAGGGCTATTTAATTGCATCAACTTCAAATCAATCTTGAATTTTATTTGTTTTACTCCATGGTGAATGGGAGTGAGGCATCGCTGGTTCTGCAAATTCATTTTTGGCCAATGCTAAATTAATGTCAGGCTCACTTAACCAGGGACAACTGGATTTTTTATTAGAAATTTATGTTTGAACAAAAAATTGGACGATTCTTATGTCCTTTTATATAGGTTACAAGTCCACAGGAAATTGTTCCATGGTTTTCCATTTCATGTTTCGAATCCTTCTCTAATAAGAGAAACTAATTTACCTCTTTTTTTATTTGTGTATGCCATATCTTGCTTTGATTATTGCTTTGAAAACAAACAAAGCCAATGAGAGAATATGTTAATTGAAAAAACGTAATTGAGTTGAAAATCATTCATTTTCATTTTCTCAATCAACAAATTCTTTCATTAATTTGTTTGTGTTGGCAATGTCATATTGTTGACTGTAGAGTATGAAATTAATGCTCTGAAAATACATACATCTAATTCATTTGGCACAAGCCTTGTCCATTTGACCATGCTCAGTATTCCTTTCAGTAGTATTTACTGCACCCAATATCTAAATTTAAAAGGAGAGTCTACCAAAAATAATATTTGTTCAACAGGAGCAAAAATCAGGTGAACAGAACAAAAAAAAGTTTGAGAGAAATCAGACATATAATAGGAAAGTTTATGGATGTGTAAATATTTAGATGAACTGGCAAGCAATGACGTTATAGACAATTGACCATTTATAATATTCATATCAATGTTATAAAATGTTACAATTTCCCAAAAAATGATTCCTTAAACAATTTAATGATAGGATATATTAATGTAGATCCCCTATTTGCATGTTCACATACAAACTTAGTATCTTTCTGTAGAAATTATGAATTTTGCACCATAAATATTAAAAGTGCATCCACGTTGTCATGAAATTGGCAACATGTCTGAAAATTTTCACTGATTTGCCAATTTTTTCATATCGTTAAAAATTCATAACCCTTTTTTTATTACGTATCCAATTTCTTCAATCTCTCTTCTGCTTCTGTAAAAAGATTATTTTTCTTAGGTAGATTCTTCTTTTAATGAGGTTATTGCATGTTGCGCACTGGGGCTAGGTACGTTTACTCCCGTTTGTAGTGCAAACAACCTCGCCTTCTGGTCCTATATTAATAAAGAGCTTGTTCGGCAGGGGAACCTGTCTCCATCAAGCCTCTAGCAAGATTTCATGTATGATTTATAAATGTACTCCATGGGACGTGTTAAGAGGGCAGGCATGGGGAAAGGGTTATCTGATATTGTGTCTTTATTGGAAGTAGCCTCCACAAGAGAGAAAACACTGCCAGGAAATGTCCAGTACGAGATTGGTTACTATATTTGTCAGCAATATTGAGAGTTCAAAATGTACTTTGTTTCAAGAGTCTTGTTTAGATAAAGGTTCAGATTGGTGTTGCATGAAACCATTTTACACCACTGCTATTATTTTACGCACTTCTTTCCAGATTTTACGAGGTGTATCCGTGCAGATTACATAAGAATTGCCTCCAAATTAGACCAATCAAGGCCATTCATAGTGTTACCCACTCATTAGAGTAACTGTGTCTTGTAGGTAGTCAAGTGTAGCTGATGAGCAGTTGTTTAACGCAAATTGGAAATCAATTTAGTGGTTCAAATCTCATGAAATCACATGTACACCTGTATGCTCATGGTCGAAATCAATGGTATGTCAGCCATTTTGTTGCTACATGTATGACATGATCATGCCCTATAATCACAGTTCAATAGGCTATTTTAAAAGTTGGTTGGTCCCGGCAGTCTGACCGCGATTTCTGAATGGTATCTTCTATTAAATACCTTTTGCTATGTTTTGTTATTCTTTTGTAGGTTTTAGCCTTTCTGTTAATTTCAATATCTTTATTACAAAAGTCAACAACTTTTGCACAAATTTATATGTTAAAAAGATTCATCTGTACAAAAGAATTCTGAGGTGGCACTTGCCGCTACCCTTGATTCAGGCACATAGCCATCCTAAGCACCATTTGTTGCTACTTCTAAAGTTTACAAACCTGATTGAATTAATTTCAATAAGATTCTATCTTGTATATTTGTGTATAAATTTGGGGTTAGAATATCCCTAAAGGTTTGCACAGGAGAGCTTGATTGAAATTCACGTTGATGCATCGATACCTGCATGCCTTGCATACATGTGTAGTTCTCCCTGGATGCAAAACGCAGGAATCTCAAGTGACAAAGTTGAAATTTGTGAAGTACACAGACATGGTTTGCCTGTCAAGCGATGCACTTTTCCAGTGCTGTACCAATAAAGTGACAGCCTTATCGCCCACATTATTATTGTTTTCCTTTCACGAAGAGAGAAAATTGAACTTTTTCAAGCTGAGGACATCAGAGAACGTTGAGGGAAGATTGAACTCCTTGGATGTTTGAGAGTTTATATTTGACCTGGTATTTAAAAAAGAGCCATAGCTTTGCAAGAACCATGGAAAAGAGATAAACTTGATTTTATTTTGAGGGAGGAATATTTGCATGACTGTTTTCTTTTCTATTTATTATCATGCATAATATGTTAGTTCCAAAATATGTGGAAATATCCTTGAGAAAATCATCTGAAAGTATGTAAATTTTAATACAAAATTTAACTAGTTTTAGAGTCAGTTTTGGGGATTCCATTCAAATTGAGTCAATCACAAATACGGACAGCGCATTGAATTCCCATACTGCACGTGTTGGATGAGAGGTGGACCCCTGCTTGGAATCAAAATAAAACTTAGATTCTGCATTTTCACTATAATTGTTTCATGAAATAACCCAATATTTCATATTCAAGTGGTATGTCTTTTAAGTTTATTTGTGTATTCTAACAAGAGATGAAATGAAGGCTATTAAAAATAATGATATATGAAGTTTTTGAGGCGTTTCATCAAAATGTTATAAGTTTAGTGTAATTCTCAGCCGCATGCTGAAACTCTATCCATGCACAGACGTGCATAATGTTGCTGACAAAATTCATGTGTACAGAACATCACTTAGCTTTCAATTTTCCTGCTGCAGAGTGAAATTTGATTTTGTGATGTTAATTTTTTCGGCAATTTCCCTTCTAGGCTCTCAAGTTGTTGGAGCATACGGTAATTTGGACCGAGGCATTGGCAATCTGGGCTTAATCAAGTGTAGGCTGTAGCATCCATGAAATTTACAAAATTAATGTTGCGTGAACAGTGATACTTTAACGACCTTGCCAGAAGTTCAGATCCAACGGTTTGTAGGAGTAAAATATTAGGAAAGTAGAATTGCAGTCCTGTACAGGTGAGTAGGATGGAAAAATATAACGGGTCATTATATCAATTTTGGCTAGCATACTTATGAACGGACTGCGGCTCAGAATGAGATCTAACAAAAATAATTTCTCTTTCTTTCTTTGTTTCATTTGTATTTCATGAGTATACTTCATTATAGAATCATGTGAGGAAGTGCAGCATGATTTTGATAAAATGTGAAAGGCCTAGTTAAACATTCCCTGATCTATTTTTCAATTGCTGGAAAATGGTTTCCTAGACATGCCCAGGATACCTCGTGCCATACACAAAACGTTCACACCTGATGCATACTAGAATTGCAGTGGGAATGACCCTACAACATACAGATGCTGAAGAAATGACCAGAACATGGCCTTTGCGATACAATGAGGATGAGCATGTACTTAAAAGAGCCTCTGTTAATCCAACCAAGTTGACTACTTTTGGTGGTGTTTGATGCTGATACTTTGAGTCTCACAATTTTTTGAATATTCACACACTTTGGCATGGCTGTTTGAATCACTCCACAAATGACCAAAACTTGGTTTCTGTTGCCCGTATTCTTAAGCCTTCGATTAGAAATAGTGGTTCTATAATGACTGCTTAAAGGGAAAGACTAGTTTTGGGAGGAGGGCGCTTCAGATATTTAACTAGTTTGCGAGCTGCAGTAAAATTATTACCATAATGCATTTTTTCAATAGTAAATTAGAGCATGTTCATAGTTTGTTTGAATGAAATCGACCTAGAAATGGCTTAATTATCGCAAAATAAAATAACCTGGTGCGGTCGTACTTCCTCACAGAACATGCTTCACGTACAAAATGAACGCGAACCTACACACCGCAGACAATACCACCGATCGCACCGCCAATTTCAGGCCGACACTCTCCCGCGCTAAAGCACTTAGCACACCGCAGGAACGATGGCGTATTGACCTGTTCGACGTAAAATACATAGAATACGAGCATAAATGTACTCCTAATATCATACATAGATATATTTAGGCATGTAAAGCAACTTGCGAATACATCAGCTCATTTAACATCAATTTCTGCATCCTGGTCATTACTAATCTATACCTTTAACACCTTGCCGGATACAATGAGGATGGTATAATGCACCTGCAAAGTGTTCTGTTCTTTCTTCTTGAGTCCACTATTGCAGATATGCTAATATGACCCATTTTTCAAAAATATCTGGAACGCCGCAAAAGTGAAATGTCAAAACTATGATTTTATCTGGAGATCTTCTAAAAGTTTGTCTCTGTTACAGATACATGTATAAACCTGATTTTCATATCATTCAAGTGTATTGTGGATAAATCGAGAATGCTATCATTGGTTATATTCAAAGATTTCCAACTCCATATTCCACTAGAAATAATGGTAATCATCCAATTTGAAGTCACAAGGGCACCTACACATATTACAAAGGTTCTTATTACTATGAGATCCCTTAAAGACACTCCTTAACAATGGTCAATCATCTCAAAACAGGTTGAAGTAGTTGTCCTCTTGATATTTACTCACAATATCTGAAAGTATTACATAATATCTGCATTCATTATTCAAAAAGATTGAAAATAGTTAAGTACTTAAAAATCATCCCTTTATTACCAAAAAAGCACTGCCAGTGCATTCGACATGGTATTGGAGAGGAAAGTATGAATATTCACACCTTCAAATTGGCTTATGCTGAGATCCCCTTGGTTGTATTGTAACAAAAATGCAGGACCATTGAACTTATGAAATCATTTGTTGATTCCTACTTTAACCAATGCTTTAAAGATGAGTAATACTAATTGCCACAGATAACCTGCTGCCACAAGATAACATCCATGCTACATAAAAGGGAGCACATGCACGAGCAAATCTGTGTCCTAGCTACTCCCTTTAAAAGAAGATTATAAAGGCATATACATGCCTTTTATAAAGGCATATACATTCTACGACCCGAGGAAGAAGAGCTCATGAATTTTCAATTGCATAATGCCTTGGATCTAAGGAGCACTTTCTTTCAAGTGCATTTACATGTATATGCGCTCTGAGTAAATTGTTCTTGTCGGCGTCTCTGATTCGTAAATGTTGTGATCCCACCACCTACTTTATTTGGTTCTCTGTATGCAAAAACAATCTTGAGTATCTGCAATTTATGAGTTACCAATATGGGCCAAAGTCACGATACACTTGTGTTCATGAGCTTTAATTTTACACAAAATAAGCAGCGAATCATGTTTTCAGTGTCTTTTCAGTCATGCCCAAGCAATTTGAAGTGTTTTATATAACAATCGGATGTAAATAGAGACCCAACCCCAACACCTATTAATCTAAAAATATTCCTGCTTAGACCCTTTGCTCCCGGGAGATTCTTGCTTCATGTGGGAACATCTGACAGAAGAAGGAAAACATTTCGTTGAGTTACAGAATTTCTCATAGGACTACTAGATTTGAATTAGCGATAAGAACAAATTGGACAAAATATTTTAATTCAGACACACTTTTGTTCAAACGATAGTTGATCCGGAGAAATGCGAATTCAAGTAGGAGACCGTGAGAGTTTGTGAAAATACAGGTAGACCGGAATCGGGGATCTCCTGCCGAAATCAGGAAAGAGCTCTCTGAAACAAACCCCAAGCTCTGCATGATGGATTCCACGAACAACATCCATGGGTAGAGCCTGAAGTTTGATAGAGAAAAGTGGATGTGTTGTACCACCTTTAAAAGTGGGTCTGGTAAATACACACCTGCCCGTGCGGCAAGGCATGTCCCTTAGAGAGACTCTCTAGAGTGTATGCCAAGACATTTAGGTCTGTCGCTGATGGATAGCGAGTCATTTACATTCGAACGTGGGGGTCGTTTGGGAGATAATCCGATCGTGGTAATGTGTGTTAGGGGCTAAAGCCCATTACCGCGCGATACGAGGCTGCTTAATGGGCAGGAATGTTGCTGCATGAAATCATGCTGCTCCGGGAGCTCAGCTTATCAAGCCAGCAATGGATAGCGGACATGTTGTTTGTTGCCACCTGAACCTCACCATTTGAAGCACTGGTGGCATTTCCGTGTACTCCTCAGTTATTCTCCAAACCCATGTGAAATTCATAGCAAAGGCTAGACAGACCAATGACATTGGTCCATGAATTATTCCAGTTATTGTTCAATCTGTAATATGAGCCTACACAGTGCATTGTATGTAGTTAAAGACTAGCAACATTGTGGCATGATTTATACCAGCTCTTTCAATGCGTTTAAACAATTAAATGGAATGTCGGTAAACTTATGATATGTACATAGAAACCCAATAAATGTTATTAATTCTTTTCAACTGGGTAAATATCAGTTTGGTTTTCATTGGAGGTCAGTGTATTATTCTAGTTAATAAAGAATGCTTGAAATTCCTTAGTTGGCTTTTATCCCTTGCACATCATGACAAGAACAAAATGCCTTTCATATACAATTATAATTAATTCAAACAGCATGATAACTCTTATGAATGGACATCTAGGATAATGAATGTAGCGTGAATACACAATTGCTACTTGATTCTTCAATATCTAGAAAGATGGATTACATGTTAAAAGGAGTTGCTTTTCATGGGGCTTTAGATTGTGATTAAGTATGCATTTATCTGTTGTAAACTGCTCCCAACACAGCAATTAGGATCTGCGTAATTTGGGCTGCCTTGTTTAAAGGTAGAAAACTACATTTGCACACATTCGGTTATGCTTACAACTTGTTGTGTACCTCAGATATGCCAAAATAATAACCTCTATGAAGTATTTTGGTCGAATATAGTCTAGAATATTTAATTCAAATAAAAATATATTCTATCATAATTCATCTTGACACAAATCATTGTAAGAGCAAATACAATGCGCACCTCAATACACTGCCACACCATGCGGAATACGCACTGAGAGAGACTCTTGCGATATTGGTCAAAGAGGGGTCAACGGCTGTTTTGAATTTTGAACGCACGGGCCATTAGTTCAAGGCCGGGATAGAAGAATTATTATTGGAATAACTATAAATGCGCCTTTTAAGACCAATCTTTGTGCTTAATTGATTGGTGAGAAGTTCTAACATTAGTACTCTTCAACATATAACACAATAATCTTGGAAAGTCAAATTTAGGGCTCCAAAAGAAGTATTCTACCTTTAAGCCAATTGAAAGAAGAGAGGTGAGACATATTTCTAGCAGCACATGGATAGATCTTAAATTTTTCAAGTTTTATTCTTTAACATTAAAAAGGGACAATGAATATAGCATCATCAATATATAAATTTTATATTGGGAATATTTTCTTTTTAAAAATTGTTATGAAATAAAAAGTAGTTATCTTTCTGAAAAATGGGTATATTTCTATAAAAATTGATTTATGGTTATGATCTTTAATAAAGATGAGTATGAAACAACAAACCTATGCTTCATCAAACAATTCCAATTGGTTATTGATGTCAGCTTTTCATTTTTTCTCGCCTTGTTAAACTGGGTCTGTAAAATTTGTTTTTCTCCTTTCTTTTCCCCACTTATTAGAATGAGCTGAGATTAACTGTAAGCCTGATTTTACACTTGAATGAAATATTGCCTGGATTCAAATCCATTACGGAGCCATGTGTTAAAAGATTTTTAAAACTGAACGCTGAAGGTTAAGGCAATAGAGTCAAAGGAAGAAAAGTATCGCAGCATGCAGATAAAGCATTCTTCCCCTCAGGTGCAAATCTTTCCCCCGTTTGAAATTTCCTATTACGTTGAAATTAAACTAAAAAAGAGACTCTGAAGAGGTGTTAATTGCTTAGCCTGGGAGAATGAGAATGGAAGTAATTATTGTGGAAGTTAGCATTTGGGTTGAGAATCCAACCATTTAAAGTTTTAATTCAAATCAAATTGTATGAAAAGAAATTTTGTGAAATAGTTAAATGAACAATAAATCTTCCTCCTGTTTAAAATTTCCTATTACGTTGAAATTAAACTAAAAGGAGACTCTGAAGAGGTTTTAAATGCTTAGCCTGGGAGAATGAAAATGGAAGTAATTATTGGGAAAGTCAGAATTTAGGGTTGAGAATCCAACCATCTAAAGTTGTCTTTCAAATCAATGTGTATGAATAGAAATTTTGCTTGGGAATCAACATGAAATATTTGATTTTGTGAAATAAAAGAACACTATCCTAAAACAAGAATCATCAGTTTGTGATAATTGATATATAGTAGGATATTTTAGAAACAGTCACTATGACAATGACAGCTTAGTTCTAATTTAGAATTCCTTTACTTGGCTTTGATACCAATTGTCACATTTTGCTTAAAAGATACCAACACATTTTCCATATATGTGTAATGTAATTTCAAATAGGGGTTGCTAACCGACACATTTTTAACTTTTGAAGTAATCCTGACAGAACTTTTTATCATCGTCATTTTTTTTTTAAACTTTGTAACTTTTGTACATTTATTTTGACCAATGAATGTGAATTGAATTGAATTACTCTTGGTGTTGATTTGCACCATGAAGTCTTGGTCAGCAGCCGTATACAGCACAGTAGATAACAGCCATTCGTTATGTTGTATGTGATCAAGGTACATTCCTTCTCAAACATGACTTGCCACACATGCATCACATATAAAATCTACAAGCAGAAATAGGTAGGATCTCAAGAAATGAAATAGAATCGCGTATTAAAGAGCATCATCTATCTCCCTGACAAGGCAAACCATCCCCGGGGCCAAAAGACTGGATCGCATCGTCAGCTTCAAACCGATGGTAGATAAATATGCGAGCGAGAGGAAGATGTTTGCAGTTTGCATGCATGGTGCCTGACTAAGGTTGAAGATCGATCTGCTTGGGCAATGAACTGTTTACTTTGTCTTTATCTCTTGTGGGGTACCGTTTATTCCTACATGACCATTCTAATAGAAATGTGTATTTTTTTTTTCATATATCAATTCCTTCACCCTATTTGAAGTGTTCCATAGCTCTCCATGTAAACAGAATCTCGTATAATGTTTTAAATATTCCAACTTGATCAGATATTACAAATTTGATTCCAAATTCATCCATGTAATGAAAAAAAAACATGTATTATTGCAAGTTTTGTCTCGTATTTTTAGATGATGCATCCCTAAAAGTTAGGGAGCCCTTTCTAATTGTATCCCTTAAGAATGGGTGCATTTTTCAGAATGTGAACTGGAGCAGGAGACATCATTCAATAACTGAAATCAGTCATGTGTGACAATGATTACAGTGTATTTGATAATGGTTACATTTTGTCATTTCTAGATATATTAAACCTGAACTAAAAGTCAAATACAGATTTCAGATTTTTTACTAGCCATTTAGATCCTCCAGTCTGTCCTGACTATAGTGAAAATCAAATTACCGGACAGCATGGTAATACCGGACGCGTGTTGAAATCGCGCACTTGATAAAGAATAATGCGCACATATGTTTGAAGCGCATTGATTATGGCAAATAATATGGAGTTTTTGTAATGATGATGAGATCTAAAAACACTTCAGATTATTTTCATGAATGTAAATAGTTTAAATATGTCGACAAAGATATTGATCGTGAAATTTTAAAGTTTCCGGTAAGTCCGGTTACTGGATTCACCAGTATACTACATGTATATCTTAGTAAGATGTGAAGTAATTCTGATGCACAAAATAGACTCTGATTTTAATTTTTAGGTCTATAGGCATTCATTGTGGATTTATATATGATCAGCAATCTAGAGTTCTAACAACTATCATTGATATTATTATCCATCATCAAATTTAGATGTACATGTATAATGAATTGGGAGGAATTTAGGGTGGGGAATGATTCAAAGGTTACAAAGAAAATTATTGAGTTAAATTTCTAGGGAAACAGCAATATCTCTTGTAATATCTCTGCAATATCTCTTGTAGGCATTAATCTGACCATTTTGAATCATGCATAATGCCATTGTAACAGCCTACCAAATCTGCCATTTAGTATGATTTCACAAGTGTGCTTTTATTCAGTCTTTCTACAAACATCACGAAAAACCTGTG
>BQKZ01001086.1:23580-52880 GCA_036244855.1 Temnopleurus reevesii
TACCCCACAATCTTCCAAGATATGTACAGGAGGCATCATAATGCAATCAGCGCTTTACTAGCATTGCAAAGTCACTTGATATCATTATAGCATTTTAAGTCTAATGATTATTTTAGGGGCCATAGAGGTACTCTATTACATCTATGTGTAACTTACTGTATATCTGACTTTCCATTGGGGAGCATCTGTTCTGATCTCTAGTACTGCTTTCTGCTCATTTTGTGTATCCCAGATCTAAATCAAAGGAAATTACAACAAATTGTACAACGTATCAGACTTTAATTACATATAGAAATTGTTTTAACGAATGTAATATGACTGATATTTACAAGCAATAAGCTAAAACGAAATAGGAATACAAGGTATTTTGACAAAAGAAAAACATACATGTATGGGTATTGGGATGTTGGTGTTAAATGGTTGTAGAAAAATTAAAAATATATATTGCAGGGAATATTAGTTTTATCCGATGAAATTCTACAAAGCAAATGAAGTAGAAAATAAAAACATGGAGAAGAATGTTAAGTACATGCTAGTAAATTATTATATCCATTCTTCCCTTGTTTACCGTTTTCAAGGAATACTACTTTTGTATCTCCTTGCAATGGCTATGTGTAGTAAAGACATCAAAGAATGACAATCTAATGATTTTTTTTCATTTCAAAGTGCTGGCAGCTCCATAGAACAAGAATAAAAAAATGAATCTCAGAGCAGAAAAATTATAATTTTGTTCTCACCTTTGCAGAGCAATCCTGGCTGGCTGTGATGAGGTGCGATTCATTGTTAGGATCCCAATCTAAGGAGTAGATCTTGGAGACGTGAGCTGACATGTATTTCACTGCCTGGTTCCCTTTCTGCAGCAGGAATGAAGGCAATCAAAAGTTTTAAGGACAATACAATTATCGGAGATGGGGGGTTTGGTCTCCAACTACAACCCGATACCCTAACCTGAGCCTATATGTTCTATTGAAACTGGTGAAAATTTCCAGCCCCAATAATTTAGGCCCCTCCAAAACCCAGGATGCCAAAATGAAACAGGAGAATTAATGTAATAATTCACTATTGCTAGAAAAAAAGTAATGAAACACACATTTATGGTTTATGATACACTTTTAGTGAAAATGTTATTGCTAGTTTCCATAAGTTTTGTCATTGTTTTATGATAACACAGCCCCTGCAGGAAAAAATTTGTGCATTATTTGAAATATCAGATGTTCCAGCAATAACATTTGTAAGAATATTTATAATTTCCTTATTGCTTACAAGCAATTTCCATATATTTCATAGCAAAATAATAATGCTACTTTATCTACTGCAATATCCCACTGATTTTGCTGTGACTATGCGCAAAGTTAGCTATGTGTATGATGATTGATCTACAAGCGATAAAGTCTGCATGTTAGCAACAATACATGCATGTACCATGTGATGCCAGATGAACAATCACCTTCCTTACAATCTTTAACCTAACTTTGAAACAGACATAATCACTTTTAACAATTTTTTGAAAGCTTCCTTACCCTCTTATCCCAGAGCCTGATGTCACCATCATGGACGGTTGCTAGGCAATGCTCATCTTTCTTGTTCCACTTCACCTGACCTGCTCCAGCTGCATTGGAAGGATGACATTTCAATAAATGATTAATCAATATATCATAGGTCTCTGAAACTAAACCTATTTGTTTTGCCTCTCAATCTTGGAACTTGGACTTCTTGTACATGCAACATCACAACTTTATTGGGTAAAGTATAGTGTAAATTCAATCATTTTTAGAGATGCTTATTGCAGCTTAACAGTCCTTCATTTAGGACCATGACATTTGCTAAAATTGGTCATTATGTTGATCCATGTCAGCTAATATATATAAATTGGTAATAATATAGCAAATTAAAGGAGGTTTAGATGTTACAAATATGTAGCATATCTGATATCAGTATTGCAGGAGATTTTGGTTGATATTGGCTATGCCGTAGGCATTGTGTAAACATAATTTTTTTCTTCACAGCAAATTTGGTAAGCTAAATTTCAGGTAAAACCATATTTCATAAGACAAAGAAAAATGCTAGAACTCATGTCGCACAAATAAGAAAAACAAAATTTCTGGTGCAATCTAGTTTTGATTGTTTTTATCCGTAAATAAATGAGTCAAATTATGTGCCCATAGCATTATAAGTCATCATCAAACTACATTTCCCTTTCTCATAATCATATGAAAACAACAGTATCATGAAACATGGGAGGATGCGAACATATCTGAAATTTCATCTTCAACACTTACCAAAAGTAGAAAATGCTGAAGCAGGTTTCTTACTTTCCCTGGGAAAAATGAAGGGGAAAAAGAGAGAATATAAATTTCAGCACATAGATGTCTCACTCCACATAATTGCAGTATCTATCAAAAATGTTCTCAACTTGAAATTTATGATCAGCTGGTATAGTTTAGAGGCATATGTTGGAACACATTCATTTGATGGAATGTATAGATGAGAGTACAGGAAAGTGTGACTGAGCATCTTTACCAAACTTTCATTCTTATAATATTGATTAAAAAAGGACAAATGCTGCACATTTTCCTACCTTGTATCCCAAATGTAGATATAGGTGTCGACAGAACATGTAGCCAGCAGATGTGGATCAAATAAAGACCAGTTCAGGTTGCTAAATCCAAGAAAAAAGGAGGAAGATGGAAACCAAATACAGGATGAAATATGGAATAGAAGATGAAAGAAAATTACAAGAAATCAAATAAAACACACATAAATCATACACTCTATTAATTGTATAGTAATTCATTCATTCATGCATTTCTCCATTTATCAATATCTTTTTATTCATTCACTCTTCAATCATTATTAATCTACTCATTCATAAGCATAAAAGTAATTCACAAACATAGGTAACACAGAAAATTGAGCATCAATGCAACTAAAATACATATTTCATGCACATATGTACTCAGCGTTACACTCAACTTTACAATCATTATCAAATCAATCATTGATCCATTTAAACAGGTTCATTCATTCATGCACCCATCCAATCCATCCATATGCACAAATCAATCAATCAATCAATCACTTAATCATACAAACTAAAACAATTTAACAATCAATACATAAATCAATCATCCAGTCACTCAATTACTTAATCAAACAAACCAAAACGAACAATAAATTAAAACAATTGAACAATCATTCAATAAACCAATCAATCAACCAATCAATCAATCAATCAATTAAAAAAACAAACAAACAAAATAAATCAAAACAATTCAACAATAATCCAATCAATGAATCAAACAAAAATCACCATTCACACAATTAGTCAATCAATTAAAGGAGAACCAACCCCTGGAATTATCATGCTCTCATTGAATGAAGAAAAATGAGATGAAAAAACTGTGAAAATTTTAGCAAATCGGAGAGCCTATTACAATTTTTTTAAATTCACAGAGATTTGATGATCACTGCCGCTCATGGGGATCCGTGCGATCGGCAACACCGACCGAATCTGCGACAATTCCTCATTTACTTTGTACATAGAATTTTTAAAAAGTGGATTAATGTAAAATTTAGAGTAAGGTTGCAACATGATTTTTCTCGAAATACATGTAGAATCGTTAACGAAATGCTATACCCAAACTGAAATTTGGTATCTTGTTGACTTTACCGAAAAAAGGAGAAAATGGGCAATTTTGTAAGAGTGCATGAGGAGTTGTCCAACATGACGTCACAGATTCTGTCAAATTTGCCGATCACATGGATCCCCATCAGCAGTAGGGATCCCCATATCTCTGTGTTTTTTTTAAATTCATAAGTTTTAAATGAGCTATCCAATTTTGCTCATATTTTCACTATTTGTTCATATGATTTTTCTTCATTCATTTAGAGATTATTTCCAGGGGTTGGTTCCCATTTAAGGAAACAAACAATAAACTAATCAATCAAGCAAACAATCAATCAATTAATCCATCAAACAAACAAATGAACAAACAATCAATCAATCATAAAATCAATTAGGCAATATTTCAATGAAACATTACACGTCCAATCATTATAATGTATGAAAATGGGCCTCATTCAATTCCTCCTGCCATCTCATGCGTTCACTCATTCCTCTATAAACTATGTGGTGAATCATACTGACTCGAGTGAAACAAGTAATTTTATTGAGCAATTAACTTTCATGAGTTAATACTTCCAAAGGTGAATATTTCTGAAAATCAGGTAATATTTGATAATTTTGTTCAAATGATGAAAAATTTCTGGTCAAATAGTAGCCCATCCTCCATAATATCACTTTATCAGCATTCAGTGTAATTTAGAATCCTTTGCTACCTGTTAAGCAAATAATTTCACTGTTCAGTAATACAATGTACAGACAATGCGGAAACATTTTCCCAATTCACTGTACAGTTCTAGATGAACAAGAAAGTTGCAAAACAAAGCATAATTTGTGTAGCAATCACCCATGAAGCTATTGACTTTTAGTTACCGTAAAAAACGCTTGGCAAATTATGATACGACATCTAGAAAATTATTCCCAGCTGTTATTGCTATAAAAGTTTAAAATAGTAGAACAGTAGACGCCAATGACATTCATTCTCCAAATGCAGAGGTGCCAACCAGATATTGTATTCCCTGTTTTTCTATACTCTTTCGCTTCTAAAGGGGGTACAAAAATCTGTAGATGAATAAATACACAACATCATATTAATGCCACAATGCATCACACATGTCTTCATGGAAAATTTCCACTAGTATTGTTTATTCAGGACCCTCATTTACCAAAACAAATGCTTTTAGAGCATGGTAACCAATCTACCATATTGTACGACATATTATTATCTTGTTTTGTTGACAGGTGGGAGCACTGGTATTTTATGCTTCGAAAAATTGCTAATGCCTATTGAGTTTGGTACCCCTTATCAAATTGTAATGCACAAAGAATATGACATTTGGTTGGCAGGTCTGCAAATGTCAATCTATATCATTAATACCTTGAAATAATTTGTCAATCTTTCCCACAAACTATATTTGCTTTATACTATCATAACTCAAATAATACAACTTGGATTAGAGGGCCTTTTCAAGATCTCAATTCCATTTCTTATCTTGTCAAATTTCTGGACCAGAGTGCTACAAGAATTGTTTTCACCTGTTGCCCAGTCGGGCAACCAAGTTTTCAAATCACTTGCCCGAACGATATTTCCTTTGCCCCAAATTGATGACCTATGCAAATTTGTACATGTATGTAGATGAAAACTAAAAAAAGCTGCTACTTGCCCTTTCGGGCAAGAATTTTGTTTATTTACTTGCCCGACAGCTTCATTTTGTTGCCCCAGGCATACCGGGCAAGTGGGTTTGTAGCAGCCTGTATGGACAATTGTATGAATTTGAAATTTGATCTTGAAAAGAGCTGATCTAACAGTAATCCAAGTTTCCTTCATGTATTAGAGTACATATCTGAGGTATGCCATCTTCTAGGCCTCCCTCTGAAAAAAAATGTTGTTTTTGACAATTAAAAGGTTGGAACATTTATAAAAATACACACTTCATATAAAGCTGTTACTACTCTTGAAGTTAGGAATGACAGCACATTAATTCACGTTAAATAAGATGAAGTAAATTTCTTATAGATGGTACATGGAAGCAGACCTGCCAACCTCACAATCTAAAAGTACTTTTACTTTACTATAAAAATTCTATTTTCATACAAAATATCATATCCATCAGTGAATCTCAGTATTTTAAACTATCATATTTTGTCCTATGTGGAGTGTCCTATAATCACTGAAGAATTCTACTACACAGACTAGTTGGCAACTCTTTTTATGTGAATCAATTCTTGAATGCTGATTGTCAATTCCTTTTTGATCCACATTAAAACTGAAAACAAAAATATTGTATGAAATTTTTCAAACAAATGAAAATGATTTCTTTAATTGTTTTCTCAGTATCTTCCCACTATAAGCATCCATTAGGCTGTTTGCTATGTGCCACTGAAAGAGTAGTTCTCCAATACCATAGCTGCACTGTTTCGACTGGATATTTTCACATGCACTTAATGAGTGTGCAGTCTTGTTGAATGCACCTAGTATCATCACAAAATACCTCATCTTTTTGGAAAATAATTGAATTATAAAAGTAACATTGGCCAAATTTATACAGACCCCACAATTTTGGTGAAGTAACAAAAAATGTATAAAGGTAAAGACCACCACTCTGTCAAATCTCTTGGGACCACAAAATATGTTTCATAAATAAGACCTTTAAAAAGAAATAGATAACACGTATTTTGCATAATTCATTTTAGAAACTAAAACTTGCATAGTGCAGCAACTGTGAGATAAAGTTTGACTGTAATTTCAACAGAGTTTGGAATTTTAATTATCAAAATCTAACATACATATTTTTGGAAATTTTTCTTTTTGAGTGGATGAACAATTGTAAAACTGAGACTTGTTGTGAGAGTAAGCCGGGTGAAGAAAATTGTTTATCAAATCATTCTATGGCGTATTAAAGCTATTTCTTTTTACCAGCAGACACCATCATAGAACTGATGGTTCTTTGTCTACTGGCTATTGTAGGAGCATAGATTGAAGGCCTCTTGAAAGGCTTGCAGTGTTCCGTCGACAAAGTTGGCAAGACAAGTCCCTCAAGCTCATCACTAAGGGGATCCAGATTCTCAGAGCTGCTGAAAAATTGATCAATGGTTTTCTGTTCTTCTTGTAGAGCCACACGAGATGACACAGATGATTTGGGGCGAGTAGAGGAGTATGCATCAAACCGGAGTGACTGGCCAATGGGATGATTTTTGCGTGAAGAGGAGAGAGATGATTTAGAGTGCTGCTTGCTCCTTGTTTGACCAGAGGATGTGCTGTACATAGAGGAGATAGAAGATGTGCTGGGCTGTCGGAGGGTGCCTTGTTGATGACGTGGTGACGCATGAATGGAGGACGTGGAACTGACAAGACTTTGGGATTTGTTCCTGGATGATTTCAAATCATTGCGATTCACTGGGTCCATGTCCGCCCAGAAAGGCATGAAGGAATCTGTTTGGTCTGGAGAAAAACCAATGTCTTCCAGGAGGATCCTTAGACGTGGGGACAAGGGAACCATTTCTTGGATAGAGCCATTAGATGTGGTCCAAACGGGATCGTCTGTTGGGAGCGATGATGTCTTTGACTCCCAAGATGGAGCTGTCCTTGGTCTTGCTTTCTTGCCACCTCCCCTTGAAGGGGATAGTCTTGATGCAGCTCTTCCAGTTACAGCTGAACCTGACCTTGATTTAAGATCCTTCCGATGTTTTGATCGAGGGGAAGGTAGCTGTTTCATGGCAACTCCATCCTCGTCTTCCTCAGAGTCAGACTCAACCCGGTCAAGGATATCCTGAAAGATCTCGTCAGGACTCCTGTTGTCCACCTGCTCACCTGTCCTGGTCCTAGAGGTCCTCCCCAAACCCTGAGGAGATTTAGGTCTCCGCTGCAGGAAATATCTCAGCAGGGCCATCCTTTTGGTGTAACGTCTTCGGCTCTCTACCCTCTCACCATACATGAAGCATGGCGCTGTCACATCATCGCTGACAAATTCCTGACCAGCCAAATTTCCACTGGAGAGGGCTATCTGATCAAGGACTTCCCGGACTCTGTCTATTTGCTGGTTCATGCTGTGCTCTACATTGTGTTTTTGAAGCATGTAGTAGCGTGTCTTCAGGCTCAGACGCTTACGCTCAATAATATTAAGTCTCTCTGCCACTTGCTCCTTGGCTGTGTTGTGCTTGCGAGGTTCTTGCGGTACTCCATTGTGCCCACGTTGCATAATGCTTTCAATAATTTGGGAGAACACAGGCAACTGGTACTTCTGGTTAATCAAATCTTTGACAAGTCAGTAATTTGAATCACATTGATTTTGTTATTCACAAACTCCAGTTAAAGCCATTCAGATGGGATCATCAAGAGAATTAGATTTCACCGTATCTATAATTGTATCTATTTGAAGTACTGTAGTTCCTCAATTCAGAAAAACACTTCTGAATCTCAGCTGCTATAAGATTCAAATTGTGGACAGTTTGTATTCTCTTTAGTCAAGCAACTTTGTGTTGCTGTAGAATGGATATCTGTGCAAAATACTGACCATGGGCCTTAGTAATGCCACCCCTTTGGACTGCTAAGTAAACTGTTTTGATCACTTATCAGTTAATTTATCAGATTAAACACTCAGAAACACTTAATAACAGGTTCTAATGATCATTTGTGAACAGTAAGGGATTGACATTGGCGAAGTATACGCACTTAATTGACTTGTCCGTTTGTTTGAAGAGTCAAAAGGTCAAAGATTATATATTGTTTCTGGTACCATAACAACCAATGGTATCGGTTCATATCATGTTTTTTGCTCTTCAGAATTATCCATCAAGTGGAAATCAAACATAATTTCTACTACATATATATTCCAGGTTGGGATGATGTCATGTTGTATCAAAGTCTGTGCGTAAAAAATCTGCTGTCTGATATGATGGATAAATATTTTATTATCCACAAGAAAAAATATTTTATGACTGCCACTTGACGCCTCGTTGCCCCGGAGTCAGAAGAGTCTTAACTTTATCCTTGCTTAGCAACCAAATGCTATGCAATATTCTCCTTGATCATTTTGTAGTGGCTCTTGCATGCGTTTGGCTAGATATTGGGAAATGGTTGCATTTTGTATATAGATACAAAATGGATCCGTATCAACCTCAGTTACATTATAATCCCCATGCACCGCAGAGTCAAATTTATGGAACATCATAATTCTGTGATCCAAACTTCTTGTCACACAAGCTCTCAAAAAGAGCCAAGTCACAGAGGATTAAAAATCCCAGGTCCAAAATCCATTTTTAACTCCATGTTTCAGATCCATGCAGGTTCATTGTCTGTTCAACAAGGATGAAATGCAAAATCTCCATTCATCGAACAGGACCATCAATATATTTGTAACGGTCGCCCATATTCTTTCTAATCTTTGATGTAAAACATTGACTACATCCAAATAATCTCTGGCGCAATCACAAGTCAATTAGAAATACTTTAAACTTCATTTCTCCTTTTGATCATGGCTTTAGTCTTCCAATAAAATATATTCCATAGTATGTTCCAATCCTGACATCAGAACTCATAAGCACACAGATAAATTCCAATAACAAATGCTTTCTCTGACCTTCTTAAAAACACTACAAGACCAGTTGCCTATGAGCAATAATGGTATGGTGGGCACATTGTATTAGAAGATAATAGGTTCTATGGACAATCAAAGATTAATGTTCTGTGTCTAAATATCTTAATTGGCATACTGCTCCCTCTTGATGGTGTCATTGTTACATAACATCATATGCTTCAATGATTACAGTTTTAGAAGATGTGATCAGAGCTACTTAGACCCTCCCCCAACTAGAGTTGCCAACCGTTCCAGAGCATTGGCAAGAATACATAAATTCACTGTTATTTCCAGATTAAACAAATGAGCGAAGAAGTCCTGTTCACAGACCAGTTCACTAACTGAAATTTATGCATAATTCTTGCTAAAAACATTTACTTTGTACTCTTGAACAACTGAACTACAATACTTTGAATCCAGTTTGCATGCATAAGCTTTTGGGTTGTCAAGAATAACCTTTGTGTTAATGGTATTCCTAAAATTTGCATCATGTGAACTGGTCTATTCTATTCGTCATCATCTATTAAACAGTGAAGAGGCAACCAATGGTGTATCTAAAGTTTGTATTAGTCTCTCTTATTAGTATTCATTTGATTCTGCCTTGCGGTCATTCTTAATTTCTTATTAAACAAAAAAGTACCCCCTTCGTTGAAAGTAGCAAAACTCTTCAATGAAAGAGTGTCCAGTAACAAAATTTGCAGGGGATTTCTCTCCTTTTAGCCCCAGTCACATACCGTAGGGTCCTGGAAGCAACATGATTCAACAAATAGTTGTGTTGAATCGTCTGGCTTCCGGGCCTCTATGTGACTGGGGCCTTATCTGGCTATCTTGTGTGTAAAAAGGAACATGAGCCAATACTGAATGAATGACTGAACTAAAATAAAAAAGTACAATTGGAAATATGTCTTTGGAAGTGTTTTTTTATGTTATTAATGTGATCATTCCATATACATGTATATATATATGGACACGTTTTTTTAATAGTCAAAGTGCAAAAATTAGTTTTTGATGGAAGGTGCGATTCAGAATATTTTCACGAAAATCTAACATAACCAAATTTATTAAACAAAGTAATTTTTCTTTACAAATAGCCCATCCATCACGGAACAAAAACTGTATGTAAGCGGGAGTCTGAAATCATAGTATGTGAGAAGCTCTCAAAAAGTGACTTTTGAAAAGTGAGATTTGTGTACATGTATGTTCACTCACACTTAAAATATGGGATTATGCTAATTTCCATACAGAGCTTTATAACAAGATACACTCAGTTAATAACAAATACCTGTGAACTTTGTTACTGGACACTTCACATCAAATTAAAAATCTATAGATGCTACTTTCAATTAGGGGGGGTGGGCCATGGTGTGTTTCATAAAGGTTGGCGCCAATCAGAGCTCTCTCCCTTCTGCTCTCTATCTCCTGTTACTTTGAGATCTCTAACCATGTATTCCATTCTTCCTTCTCTCTTTTCATGCTTTTCTCTCTCTCTCTCCTGTGCTACACATTCCTTATCCCTCCTTCACTTACTAGCCCATCCCCCTTCTCTGACTATGTCCTCTCTCTCTCTCTCTCTCTCTCTCTCTCTCTCTCTCTCTCTCCTTCTTCCATTTACTTGTATACCGGTACATGAAATAATGCAGTGTTTTTCCATCCTCAAAGCTGAAATTCTATACATCATTTAATACACCACCATGCATCATTAAAGTGAGTGCAAGTAAGCCAATAATTTCTTCAATTTTTTATTTATTGTACATAGTTCAAATGAGAATCTAAATGTTCTTTAATACAAATCAGGCAATTCTCCAAATAATTCCATGATAAAATGTGCAGCATGCACTTGAACCATTATTCTAAGATTTTAACCAAACTTGATACAAATATTAGGAATATGAAATATTAATTACCTGTAAAATACACTGAAACATAAAAAAGGTATTTGATTCTTAAGAAAAAATACAATGAATTGTGTGCTAGCATTGTACTCGACATATTGACATATTTTGCGATGCTTTTCAATGCCTTTTCTCTTGCATTGTAATTAATATACTAAATAAATTAATCAAATAATATATGTGCCAAATGAATTTCAAGTTGCTTTAAAATTGATATTTGATATTAAAAGTTCAAGTACTTACATGTCATTATTTTACAATGGATGCAATTGCATTTATATACAATGCTTTTATTTGGCTGAAATATTCAGGATTGAATAATGAACACCAAAAGATTTTAATTCTCTTTCAACAGCGAGAATCTGAAACATACTCAAACAATATTCTAAACGTGAGAGATTAACGATCATGACGACATGCGTGTTGCTAGTCTAGATTCTATCTGTATTTATTTTGTATAAATCTGCTGGTCTATTTGATCTCTAAAACTCTTCAGGTTGTTTGTTTTCCTGACCAAGAGGTCTAGAAAGTTGTGTAAGTTCAACAGTGCAGTCTTGGTAGAGGACTAGTGTGGTATGCTTCCAGCAGTGTGGGGTCTGGAGGGTGATCGAGAGGAACGCCCGGTAGGCATCACCACAAACTTCCTCCTCCTGAAACTGACACTTGAATCTCGCCTATCCATGACGCTTACTGACCTCTTCCCAATGCACTGGAGCACTTTGTATGGAGACTGCATGTCATCATATGACACAGAGGACGGTCTGAAGGCATCAAAGTCCAGCGATGGTGGCTTCCTTGGGGATGGGGTCCTTGTGGTCTTTGACCCATCAGAGTTGTTCCGGAGGTACGTGTTGACCATCATTGTCCTGGTCTTAGGGTAGCTGACGGGTTTACCCTGATGGAGAAAGTCAACCGACAGACTCCTAGAAGTTGATCGGTTGTAGGAACTGCTGGTACTGTCAGACCTTGATCTACCGCTGTCTGATAGTGCCCTTTTGACAGAGGGGTTGTTCTGTTTGGAGGGTTCATCATCCTCAAAGGTCAAGTGTCTTTGATTACTGCTGATGGACTGTCTTGGGATGCTGTCTACGGAGTGTCTCCTGGGTAGCTTCCGAGCAGAGTATTCCTGTTGCTCCTCCTCGCTCTCCCTCCTCTTCACTTCATCAAAATCATAATTAACACCTTGTTTCCGCTCAGTGTAATCCACCACGTTAAGATTCAGCTTCTTTGCTTTCAGTTTCACTTTCAAAATCTCTGTCTCAAAGCTGTGAAGAGTTTGTTTCTTTGCGATCGTCAGGTGAGACATTGTCCGTCTGAGTTCAAGATTCTCACGCTCATTCAACAGAGAAACCCTGCGAGAGAATTCTACCACTGAATTGCGTCTCATGGTTAAAATGTGCCTGCTACAAATACACTAATAATGCTATTCCCAAGGAACTTCACAAAAATGTCAATTCTCAATGAAAATCTTTGTATCCCAGAGAGTTTCAATCAGTTCTTCATAATCAAAGTTTGTGATAAAATACAATGCTTGAAGTAATTTTATGACTAAGAGTTCTCTGAATCTTGTTTGAGATGTTATACGTGCTTGCTGTTTATGTGCCTTTTAATGTAATAAATTAGCTACATTGCAGAATGAATAAATACACATTTAATGACCTTTAGCCATAAGAATACGATACCAGTATGCGATAAAATGGAATCAATCTACTTGAAGAGAGCAATTACAAAGTCCTGTTCACTATCACTAAAAATTATTATCTAAAACTTTAGATAGATGTCAAGTTTGTAATACTTAGAACTATATTCTTATTTGCTTTGATAAAGAAACCAAACATGCCATGTCATGTTTGTATAATAAACATGTGGTAATAAAAATACATGAATGAAGGATCATGAGTGTAATTGAGTATATAAAGCAGACAACATCTATGAGGATTCAAACAAAATACAAATTGACACCAATGGTCACGTAAATCCGATCTATAAAAACATATTAAATAATGATGCAAACTAAACTTGATTGCTTAATGTGTAAACTATCAGACATACTGTATGAAAGTAATGTACCATTTCATCCATCCTGTGTCATTAATACAATTGAGAGCTTAAATTCATGTTCAGGGAGTTTTTTTTTCTATTAAAAACAGAATAAGAAGTTGATGTGCAGGCAAGGCATCAAATAATCCAGGTACTTTGCTCCAAAGCCAAATGAAGAAAAAAGTTTCCACTAAACAAGCAGTGAAGACCAGGTCAGAAATAAAGTCTGCTTGTTAGTCAGCACACAGGAGAAAAAGTCATCGAAGACTGCACAATTTACAGGTATTCAGACGAGAGATAAGTAAAAACTTTATTGTTGGCATACAATAAAGAAAGTGCACATACAATTTTGATTGCTCCAAGATTTGCAGAACACATATTTTGTTGATCTGCATCAACATGCAGGTGCATCTTCCAGTACAAGACCTGATAAATGTTTCTTTATTCACAATGAGCTGCAGACATGAGATGGGCAGTGAAGTCCGGACAAAAAAAAATAAACTTGCTACAGGCACACTGTAGACTGTTTATGACTGCACAATCCGAAAGTGTTTATACTCGATGTTGGTTTAATCCCAAGTTAGTCTTTTTCACTAATGATGAATGCAAGTATGCAACAGCATGAATGCCTAATAAGCTGATGTTCAAAAAGCTGTCCTTTAATACCAATCTGCTTGATCTTTCCTCAGAAGAGAGGGTAGAGAAATTTGAATCCCAAGTTTCCAGTATATGAAATCAAAGTCTGTCAACAACAAAGATGAATCAATATACAGTGTTCATGAAGCTCCTCATAAAACTACAAGTATTCACAGCAATGCTTCTCCGAGTTCAAAAGTTGTACAGATTAACTTCACCTTCATATCATACTGTGAATAAATTGTTCATTCTCATGTCCATAAAAAATGATGATTGTTTCCAAAAGAAGTGCACATTTCAGAATACTTTAATCTTTCTGGAACTCCACGTACCGTACTTTCGCAGCACTCCAGCAAACTCTAAAAACTGTTGCATAGTCAAGGTAAAACTGCTGCGTCTTCTTCCTCATCTATCAAACTCAAATTGTATTTCATATTGCTCATCCATTGCAAGTGCCGTGTTTCATCAACAATCACACCTTAACGAGAATAAATATCTATTATTCATGATTTGAATAACGTGCCTCATGCACTCACAGACACATTAGAGAGAGGGCCATCTTTGTAATCCATATTTAGACACAGAGAGTAATCAAAATCAGTCAACTTAATTCTTTTCAATTGTATTCTCAACAATAAAAAGGAAAGTAGGCTATAAGAGGATCTGTGTTCACTGAGCTGTGCATCTGTATGAGGGTCTTGTGAAAGATGTGGTGCGAGGTGAATAAGAATTTATAAGGATAATCCTTATAATCTAAAGGTGAGAGAATTCTATGATAAAGGGAATCAGATTTTATTTGCAAACAGTTAAATGCAAATATTCAAGTGAGTATTTTTAAAGGAGGTTTGGGGAATAGATTTTTTTTTAGGGGGGGAGCAAGTTGTGTAAATCCCATCCATGATTCATTCCAACACTGCAGGCCACATTTTACTTTTGCTCTCATCTATAAATCAACTCCCACCTTGTCTCTCTACCAGAGATGCCAACCATTCCAGAATATACAGATGTATTTTCATATGAATTCAAGACTTTCATTACATGTGAATGGCTGATAGTGTGGTAAATATTGTTACATTTGCTCTCACTTTTGTTCAGCTGTTTGGTTATCTAGTTCATTCAAATTTTTATCTTGGAAACGGTTAGCATCTCTGCCTTACCCTCACTGTTCTCATTCTTCATCTCCTCTTCATCCTATTCTTTTCCTATTCTTCCACCATCCACCATATTTCTTCTCCAATACCTCCCTCCCTCTCCTCTCTTCTCTCCCTCTAAAGGTTTATCTCCAATTGTCCTCCCCTACATCCTCCCCTAATCTTCCTTTGTTTCCTTTCCCCTCCCCATTCCCCCTCCCCTCTGTCTCTTCTTTCCTCTCATCCCTATCCCATCCTTTGCCCTTTGCCTTCTCTTCCACTCCCTCCCCCTTTGTTCCCCCCTAATACTAATCCTCCTCTCCCTCCCTCCCTCCCTCTCTCCTCCCCATCATTGGAAACAAACGACTTGAATTATTAAACTACACCTGTAGTTTCATGGAAGTCGCTTTTTTAAAGTTGGATCTAAACAGGGTCAAAGAAAGCTTCTGGAACACTTGATGTAATAAAAATCCTATTTCTTATTTTAATTTTGTGAGTTATATCTAAAAGATGTTACCTGATTGTCCTCGTGTGAGCCTTGAGTGACATTGACTGAATGTAGTCAGATCCATTTAATGTGAAGACATCAGCTGTTTGGTTGGACTAAAGGTGCAAATATTGAGAGAATAGGAACAAAAAGAGAGGGGTTAGAAGGGTATACTCTGGTAAAATGTAGCGTAAGAACACATTTATCGCATTATAGGTACACAGATAAAAATGGAGATTTGAACATGATATGTCCAATCGCAAACTTGATAAAGACAACTTCAAGGTTTGAATAGATGAACAGAAGCTCGTGAACATAATACATAATAAATTTGAGTCACGTGACATAACCTGGTAATGACGGATTATATCTTACTGCTTTCTTTGGCCTGTTTTTAAACCTTTTGAGGCAATTTNCCCATTATTGGAAACAAGTGACTTGAGATATGAGATGTGAAAAAAATACCCTTCCTAATCTATTTGCTTCCCTCTTTAGACAAAGTACATAAAGCTTATCAATGACTTGGATCACTGAAAGGTGAAAATAAATAATAAAAGATACACAGAAAACTGTTGGTGTTCTAAAATCCCATATTTCCACTTTCTACATGCTCACTGGGTCACTCAGAAGAATGGATGTTCTCTTGAAAGAGTTTTGTTCAAGTAAGGACTCTAACTCCTGCAGATCATGATGGGCAAAGACCCCGTTCAGATCTATGGCATTAGACTAAATAAACAGAGCCAAATTCAACAGAAAGTGGTTTAACGTCAGATGTGAACAGGACAAACAGTCACAAAAGTGGCTTCAATGGGTTTCCAAACTAGTTGGGAAATCCATTTCATCAGGTAGATTTTTTGGGACCAGGCTAGTATAGATTCTATCCGGTTCGTAGCTGGCTGTCTTACTCTCATTTATGATCGCTTCCCCTAACGCGCAATCGCACAACCCGTGAATTTCACCGGTCTCAATGTACAAATGCTTAGGTTAGGTTGGGCAAACAGGAGAAAGTATAGTATAAAGTACAGTCCTAGCAAAGGACTATTACCAGGCATGTTTTCAGTCGGTTATCTGAACGAAGGGGATTTTATACACTGACCTTTGTTGAATTTCACCCTCAATTTACGTTAAACGTTTTACGCAAGGCTGCGCATGTGATTTACAGAGTCAATTTGGGGACATCAAAGATTGCACACAGAGAATTTGAAAGCTCTGGAATCCATCACCTTAGCAACAGAGCCACTTTGTGTCAAGTTGACTTCAAATTCACTTCATGGCCATCCACATCTGAACAAACCACAACAGGTCTTTCGAACCAACTTTGAAAACTAGTTTCATGGAAGTCGCTTTTCGAAAGTTAGATCTAAATAGGGTCTAAGAAAGCTTCTGAAACACTTTTAAAAATCCTATTTCTTATTCTAATTTTGTGAGTTATATTTAAAAGACGTTACCTGATTGTCCTTGTGTGAGCCTTGAGAGACATTGACTGGATGTAGTCAGATCCATTTAGAGTGAAGACATCAGCTGTTTGATTGGACTAAAGGTGCAAATATTGAAAGAATTGGAACAAAAAGGGAAATGGTTAAAGGGGAATTACACCCAGACAATAATGTATGGTCAGTAAATGATGAAGAATCAGATGAACAAACTGTAAAAATTTGAGCAAAATCCGATAATCCGTTCAAAAGTTATGAATTTTCAAAGTTATAATTTTCACCTGTGCTGGGCATCCTTGAATTGGCAAGCGTATAGCTAATTAGCAGAATCTGTGATGTCATACATGGAGAAATCCTCATTCACTTTCTATACAAATTTATTGAAAATGGATCAATATCATATTTCAAATGAGGAATCAAACCCGTTCTTTCTGGAATGCTTGCAGAATTGATGTGTCTATGATATATTTAACTGAAGAAACAAAATTTTGTCTACTTTTCTGGAAAAAGAGGAAAATGTGAAATTTTGTGTACAAAGCAAATGGAGAGTTCTCCATGTTGGTAACCATTTTGTGCCTGTACATTTGCCAATTTGAATAGCCCATGAGGGGTGTAAATCAAAACTTTGAAAATTCATAACTTTTGAACGGATTATCCGATTTTGCTCAAATTTTCACAGTTCGTTCATCTTATTTTTCTTCATTTAATGATAGCAATTTAATGTCTAGGTGTAGTTCTCCTTTAAAAGGATATACTCTGACTAGTAAAATGTAGGGTAAGAACACATTTATCGCATTGTAGGTACACAGATAAAAATGGTAATTTGAACATGATACGTCCAATCGCAAACTTGATAAAAACAACTTCAAGGTTTGAATAGATGAACAGAAGCTTTACTCGTGAACATAATACATGTACATGTATAATAACTTTGAGTCACGTGACATGACCTGGTAATGACGGACTATATCTTACTGCTTTCTTTGGCCTGTTTTTAAACCTTTTGAGATAAAACATTCTTTTTCAATGAATTCATCTAGTTAGATAAACATTCTTGAATCTAGGAAGAAAGGAAACAAAGTTCTAAAGATGAGCCTGATTTCAATAAGCAATACATTTAATAAGAAATCTTCTTTTTGTGTTGTACTTGACAACTATCTATTGCATTAAATTGAATCATTTCGAAATATGTTCCATATATTCATAACTTATTCATTATCCGATTTTAATTTCTACTCACACATTTTTAATATGTTCGCCTAATGTTTGCGTTTTTAATCAATGCAAGTTATTTTTGGTGTGGAGTAAACATTTAAAGCTAAATTTAAAGTTTCGGTAAAAGCTAATATTTTTGTTCTCAAACTTTGGCTTCATCAAATATAAATAAAATAGTATCATCAAAATATTGCACATAATGAATGAGTTTTGATAACTTGCTATATATATGCTAAAATGTGCATTTTATAATATCAGTCTCTGTGACTCCATGCAAGACTGAATATTCTTTCTTGATAGAATACCTTCTCATGCACAGAAGTGGATGAAAATGTTAAAATTCAATTTTTGTGATACATACCTATTTATTATTCTTTTAAAATCTTGGAAATAACTAAGCATACATGTATGCCCGATAACAAACAAAATATATTCATTATCAAGAGAGGGCTCTAAACATGATTTAAACCAGACCTAGACCAGTTTCGGGAGAGAAGGCGCTTCAGATATTTAACTACTTTGTGAGCTGCAGTAAAATTATTACTATAATGCAGTTTTTTGGCACATTAGAGCATGTTCATAGTTTATTTGAATAAAATCAATTAAGAAATGGTTTAAATATCGCAAAATGAGAAATGACGACAGCATCGTTCTCCCCAACACAACATGCTTCACGTGCAAAATGAATGCGAACCCACACATGGCAGACAAAACCACTGATCTTTCCGCCCATTCTAAGCGGGTGGCCTGCGGTGCAAATCATTTATCTCACGGTATAGGAATCACGGTTGATAGGCATGTTCGAAGTAAAATACGCCAGAACGTGCTAAAATCTTCTCCTTACTTCGTACACAGGTATATTTAGGAATGTAAAATAACTTGTGAATACATCAGCTCGTTTCACATCACTTTCTGCATCCGGTCATTACAAATCTATACCTTTACCAATCAAATCCAAATTATCAAAAATAAAAAAATCATAAATCATCATGTTATTGCCTCAAAATGTGTGTAAGATATGTACACTGTATGTGATAAACACCCTAGAAAATTCACATTCTTTTATCTTTTTTGAGGGGGGGGTGCTCTTCAGCCCAGGCCAGCCTCGGAGGGTCCCCCCCCCCCCCCCCCCCCCCTTACCTCAAGTCTCAAAGACCTGGGTGCTTGCAGAATACAATATTACTGATATTTTGGTGATCCAAAGAACCTCATTTTTTAGTCTACATTGTACATATTAAACTTCACTTGATTGAATTTGTGCAATGCACCCTGACCCCCTATTTACAACAATGGAATGAACCATGTCATGTTTGTCAGGTTGAGGTATCNGAATCAATCTACTTGAAGAGAGCAATTACAAAGTCCTGTTCACTATCACTAAAAATTATTATCTAAAACTTTAGATAGATGTCAAGTTTGTAATACTTAGAACTATATTCTTATTTGCTTTGATAAAGAAACCAAACATGCCATGTCATGTTTGTCAGGTTGAAGTATCAACTCATACACCTCCACACAAAACTGTATGGTGTGTATGTGTGATTCATTCCTGCCTGTAGTGTTTGTGTTCCCTCCCTGTAAAGGCTGTATACAAGCCGATGCATGTAAGTCATACTAGAGAAAATGAGTGTTGATTTCTACCTTTCCTCACTGCAATAGCTTGAATGATGATGGTTCTGTTTTTATGTAAAGAAGGTAAGAGATATAATGCTGATTTTCAAGATTTTCTAAAGTGCAAGAGTTGTACGATGTACGACTGTAAGATTTGCAGTATATCAACACAAATCTAGCAGCCTACGTACATGTATGGATCATATTATAATTTTACAGCGAATGCTTTGTACAATGCATACATACAGTATCATGTGCTGATATGATACACACAACAAAATGCACATCATGCAAAGAATAACAGTTCTAAATAAAGCTTCATGTACAAAGGAGGCATGCAATTCAAAGGTGAAAATGGAAATGGAGAAGTAATAAATTTTGTTTGTTCATCTCATTTTTCTCCATTTGCTGAGAGCATAACAATGTCTGGGTGATCATGAAGTACCCTTATATAGTTATTGATATTGGCATTTTTTAATGCTCCAAATTGTTGAACATTCAAAGCACTTCTATTGATCTCATCCATCTAGAATGGGACTCAACATTAATATCATGCATAAATTGGCACTACTAACATGACAGACCCTTGGTATCTATTTAAAGCCCAAGTAAAGTTTTGGCAAAAGCAAATATTTTTGTCTCCAGATTTTGTATTCAAATCTAGATGAAATGAAATATAGTATCATGAATATATTGCACAATAGATGGTGTGAAAAATGAATTAGATTTGGTAAAGTTATAACCTAAAATGTGCAATATATCTCAGTGTCGTGTAATCCGACACTTATTCAATATTTCCTTTCGTGATAAAGGACACCTCGTGTACAGAATCGGATGAAAATTTCAGAATTTAATTTTCATGTATACCTTTTTATCATTCTTTTGTCAAATCTCAGAAATAACCTTGCTCATGCTCGATAACAAACAAAACATTGTTATTACCAAGAGAGGGCGCCAAATATGATTTAACGGTCGAATTCAAATTTTCAAACAGAATCAGTTCGTAAAAAAATATGCTTTGGTCTTGAAATGTGTGTAAGATACATTGTCATGATAAACATCTCGTAAAATTCACTTCGTCATTACCAAGAGAGAGCGCCAAATATGATTTAACGGTCGAATTCAAATTTTCAAACAGAATCAGTTTGTAAAAAAATATGCTTTGGTCTTGAAATGTGTGTAAGATACATTTTCATGATAAACATCTCGTAAAACTCACTTCGTTACCAAAACTGTATTTGGGCCTTAATACACAGGAGATAAAAACGAAAAAGGAAAAGTGCAAGTTTTGGGGTTGTTTGCCATATTCTGAAATTGAATAAGGAAGTAGGCCAAGCAGTCGCACTGTTAAGATCAATATTTGTGAATTTAAAAACTTGAAACTTGTTGTACGTGACTGTATAAATTTAATAATTTATGTTTTTATGGAGAGCAAACTTTTAAAGATTGATTTTTTTCAAGGAAATCATGCATACAGACTAACTAACATTTTTTCTGTGATTGGTTAATAATTAGAATTAGCTTTCAAACAAATTTAGTTTAAAAATAACTCATCAAATTTTGATTTCAAATACTATTGAATTCTGAATATTTACACCAATAGTGAATCTTCACTTTACTTGAAATTAAGTACAGGAAGCTCTGCCTATTACAGTTGAATCCTTTGGGACTGCAAAAATAAGCTACACTTTAGAATAAAAAATAATAAGTTGATAACACAGGTAAGTGTCTGTATGTTCTAAATCTCATTTGTTTTCTCTTCTGTACAGATTTGATGATGATTTGAGGAAGAACAAGCCGGTAAAATGGAGGGCAGACATCATTCATCTCAAACAGAAACAAGGGAACAGAAAGAAGACCAAACTATAATAGGAGACAGAGGAGGCGCTGTACACACTACAACAAATCAAGACCCAGCTTGTGAAGCAAGTGTTCCTAATGTTCCAAGAAAAACAGAAATATCGGAGAAGATACAAAGCACCGCTCATATGAAACCAGAGCAAATAAATGGAGAGACTCAAGGTACATGTAGCAAATCCAGATCAGCTATGTGGCGAGAGAAGTTAAAAAGGGAGAATCCTGCAAAGTATGAAGAACTTAAGAAAATGGATAGATGGAGAAAAAGATTACAGACTGAAAGAGAAGCAATGGATCAGAGTGAAAAAGGTTGGGAAAGAAGAAAATTGAAACGAAAGCAGGATCATGCTCGTCAAAAGAAACGACGGTTAAGACTAAAAATGGAAAGACAAAGTAAGCAGGGGCCTGAAGAAGTAAGTAAAGAGGTAATTGATAAATCAAGTAGAGCCCAAAGACGTAAGGTGTACATGAAAGAATATATGCGTAAAAAGAGAGCTTTAGAAGCTGAACTACGAAATAAGGCCAAGCATATAATACAACAAGAAGAGGGACAACGATTAAAGGAAAAAAGACTTCTGAAGCAAACACAGCAAGAAGAGCAAAATAGATTGGAGGATACTTGTGGACGAGGAGGGCAAACAGAGACAGTCACTGAAAGGCAAGAAGCTACACTTGATGATCAACATACGGAAGGAGAATACTTGGTACTTGAAATGAAGGAAGAATGGTCAGAAGTACTTGAAATAAAACAAGAATGGTCAGAAGATGATTCAGAAAAAGAGGAGCAAGGATGGCTAACATACGAGCCTGTATGCACGAGCAAAGATCTAGAAGCTGGGCCTAGTGAACAGGATGGGATACAGGAGGATCAATTAGATCTTGAGGACCAAATGGGACACAAAGAAGGGGCGAGCGGGGGTGATGACTAAAAAAGAGTGATGATCTGGATTAACAGTGATTTATGTTAAGGTCCCGGTCACATAGATGCCAGGAAGCCACACGATTCAACACGACTCTTTGTTAATTCAAAGTTATCTGCCTGAGAACAAAGAGTCATGTTGAATCGTGTTGCTTCCGGGGCCCTATGTGACCAGGGCTTTAGCCTAATGAAGATCGTTAGTTACATGGTCTACTCCTTTTTAATATTGCAATCAATTTCTGAAATTCTATCAGTCATCCATCAGTATGTGGTATGAAGTCTCCATGCCAATGACAAAACCAATGATTAGGTGTTGTGTATCACAGCACTTTAGTATCAAGTATCAAGTAAATTAACCAATTGACTACTGGAATTGGGTCACAAATTCTATGAAAATTACAGAAATCATTAATCAATGGGTTAAAAGATATTAGACTGCCAATGGCACAGCAAAACAGCAGTAAATTTACAGTCATCTTTGCCCAAGTCAACCTCACATAAAGTTAGATTTCTTTTAGATTCATCTTCTCTTTGTAGATACTACTTACTCAAAACAAGATTGACTGTATTCTTGTATCCAAGCAAAATGTAGAAAAAACATATTTCATGCAAGCTAAGATGCTTTAAATCTGATTAAAAAAAAGACGCTCATCAAGTCTGCATTCCATAAAGTGGCTGCAGATTTGGAGCTTATTTTGTATAAATTATTTCTCGATTGCATAAAATTTCAATCATGATAGATGCTACTGGTATTAAAGGGAGTGAAAAGCCGAGTTCTGAGAATTACAGATGTAAAAATGAATTTTATGATGTCTCTGTTAATGCCAATGCACATCAATATGTGTTTGAATGTTTGAATGTGAATGTCTGTCACAAACACGACTTCTTTTTCCTTATATTTTTTAAAAAGCATGTATGTTTCAGAACATTGTCTTCTCGATATTCATTTTTCAATAAATTGCTTCAAAGGTATTATTTTGGCCATGAATTTGTACTAGTTAGAATGGTGAGTGAATCAGATGTCCATCTAGAAAAATAATTGCTTGGTTGCCATAAAATGCATTTTTTTTTACTATATGTACTAGCGTCGGACGATCAGAAAAAGGGTTTTATTTCCATTTTTTTTCAATTTTACGAATGCATTTCCTGTGAAATAGTCCTGACTTAGAAAAGTTATACAATAAGGGAGTGAGAAGCCAAATCTGAAAACATTTTTTTTTTCAGGTTACATATCACATTCTATGAAACTTTAATTTGAGTGTGATTAACTTTTAGGGAAAAGGTATTTTCAGAGGGTTAGTTAGTTGAGGTAACCAACAATATTCCCCTCTCAGTTTAAAGCCCAAGTATAGTTTTGGTAAAGATTAAGAAATGTGAATTTGGGGGATATTTACCATGATATATATTTTCTATACACATTTTAAGACCATAACATATATTTCTACGAGCTTATTCTTTTGAAAATTTGAATTTGACCGTTAAATCGTATTTAGCCCCCTCTCTTGGTTATAACAATATTTTGCTTCTTATCGGGCATATACAAAGGTATTTCCAAGATTTGATTAAATCATGATAAAAAGGAATGCATAAAGAATAAATTCTGAAATTTTCATCTAATTCTGTGCATGAAAAGTTGCCCTTTATCAAGAAAGAAAATATTGAATTAGCGTCGGGGGACACGACGCTGAAATATTTTGTACATTTTAGGTCATAACTTTTCCAAAACCTGTTCATTTTTCGCACAGTCTTTTGTACGGCATGTTCATGATATCATGTTTCATTTCATATAGATTTGAAGACAAATTTTGGTGATGAAAATATTCGCTTTTACCAAAACTGTACTTGGGCTTTAAGGGCTGAGCCTTGTTATTCACTATCCCATGCTACTGAAAATTTGCAAAAAGAAATGGGCTCAAGATTGATAAATGAGGGCCAAAGTCCATTAATTAGAAGAATTTCCATGTTCAAGCTTACAAACCTGACATTGCCTTGGTAACTCTCTATATTCAAGCAATATGCATAAATTTCTAGATTCATACTGTAATTAAAAATACAGGTAAATCTGCCTTTAGAAATTAAATCTCTTTGGACCACAAATATCTGTTCGACATACAAGAGGCAAAAAAACCAAAAGATCAGTATGATTTTTTCCTGAGAAATGTTATCAACTTAGGCAATTATTTGATTTACCTGTTTGACTCTAGCAGAGTTGACTGTACAAACTACCTTAACCAATTGACTACGGGTTCCCACGAACCCCACTCATGTACAGGAGGCGGATTTAACCGGTTCCCAAAGTAGTTACAAGTTGTTTTATTTTATTTATTCCTTAATTCATTTCTGATATTTATACAGGGTGGCCAATTTCAACAATTTGGTCGTCTTCCATGAGGCCCTGTTTGCAAACAACAACAACAAAAATAACAATATATACAAATAAACAAATGTACAAACAATATTCCTATAGACTACGTAATTTTTAATTCAAAAAAATTAATTGATTTTCAGAAATTGAATTAAGTATTAAATCAAATACCATTACCATTGAAGATTGTGAAATACTAAAATTTAAAAAAAAGGAATAATCAAAATGCACATTAACAAGAGTGGATGTTATTAATTAACAGCTTTATCCTCTATACGGCATAGTCCACTTTTCATAGATACCAAATTCAATCATTTTAAAAACAAAACTTTAATTTTCAGAATAAGGAAAGTCAGGGCTCTCTCAGACAAATTTACTGAAAGCCATGAACACATTGAAATAAGATATAATTATACTTCAAATAAGAGGACTCTCTCAATTTCCCCAAAACAACGATGCGCGCTCGTCAAAGGCAGAATGCTTGCAGAGCATGGCCTTGAACCCAAACGGTTAATTACATAATATCAATAGTGCAATCACTATATATAGATATACTCTACTGCACTGTGATATCAATAGATGGGTATTTTAACAGCAACAATGGACTTTCATAGAAAAATACTACTGAAACACTTCCAATATTAGTGAGTTTTTGAAAAGCTTTTAAACATGACAAAAGATGGAGCTATTGTTTCCATTAGTAATTTGTTCCAGAGTCTTTGAGCAGCATAACTGATTGCAAAGTTCCCATGTGTTACTTGTCTTTCGAGAACCATTCTTCTTCTTCTCCTTCTTCTGGAGTTTCTATGTATCCTCAAATTATTCAACTCCAGTGTTCGATGTATTGCTTGGAACTTTAAATACTTGGTCTGCGCTAGAAAACTCTTGCTTTGATTAATAGCAGAAAAATCAGACTAACAGATCAAAAAAAGATTGAAGTAAATCCGAAAAGAAATAAGAAAGTTATGAATATTTGAATGATATGACTTAGCAGTGATAATTCATAAATTACTGTACGCAGTACATGTAGGACGTAACACGTGACTTTTGGACATGTGCCTATAACGTGGATCATGCACTTTCTGTCTGTAAGCTTATTATAACTTATTGTTTTTAAAAATCCTTTTTAATCTGTCACTTACTTTTTTTAAATATTCAAAACGTTGATTCAACAAATGTATCTCTACCCATGTATATCGACGAAAAAAAGAACCTTTTTGCGATACCTGGTTGAAAAATGAGGGTTTTAAAACAATAAGAATAATAAACTGCTTGCAGAGAAGTGCATGATATACGTCATGATCATATGACCCAACGTTGCCAATTTGACTGATTACAACTATTGGGTTATATAATTTAAATACTCATAACTTTCTTATTTGTTGTGCAATTTCCTTCAAACTTTTTTTTATTTGTTCGTCTGATTTTTCTGCTTCCAATCAACACAAGATTTTCCTGGCCCAGACCAAGTCTTTAAGTTAAGGTGAGCTACATATATGTAGGTCATCTTTGGTGCAAGATGTCAGAGGAGTAGACAGAAAAAAAAGATGTTGCATGGTCTGATCCTCTCTACACAGGCAAGAATTTGAATTTTTGTATCTGCTAGGGTATCAAATCAGTGTCGAAATTGCTTATAAACTTAAGGAAAAGGGTCTAAATGTTGATCCCAAATTCTAAAAGTCCCTACTGTGGGAGGGGGATACCATCCTCCCACAACCATCCTCTCCAAACCACCCCCCCCCCCCCCCCCCCCCCCCCCCCCCCCCTTTGCAAAATATACGGTATTTGAGTCGTTTTGATATACAGTAAAAAAATTGAGGAAGTGCTTCGTATATCAACCTATATCAACGTAAAGCTGAATATCTCCTCGTTTGAATGATATAAATATCTAAGAATAAAAAATGTCGACCGAACTTTTCTTTGACGCGGTTATTTTTCGATACTGAAGCTCATACCTGGTGCTGGGTATATGAGTCGTTTTGATCTTGAAACAGTAGAAATTGAGGAAGTGCTTCGTATACTGACCTATATCACCGCAAAGCTGAATATCTCCCCCTTTTAGTGATATAAATATCTAAGAATAAGAAATGTCTTCCGAACTTTTATTAAAGTTTTAAGCGACGAGGTCACTTCGTTAACACGAAGCAGGTTCTGGGTGGTATGGACAATACAAGTTGAAAAATATGTGGTATTTGAGTCGTTTTGATATTGGAACAGTAAGAAACTGAGAAAGTACAATTCGTATACCGACCTATATCACTGTAAAGCTAAATATCTCCTCTTTTTAATGATATAATGATTAAAGTATAAAAAAAATGTCTTCCGAACTGTTATATAAGTTTTAAGCCTCGAGGTCATTTCGTTTACGTTAAGCTCATACGGGCGGCATTGACAATACAAGTTGTAAAATATGTGGTATTTGAGTCGTTTTGATATTGGAAGAGTAAGAAACTGAGGAAATGCTTCGTATACCGACCTACATCACTGTAAATCCGAATATTTCATCTTCTTAATGATATAAATATCTAAGAATAAAAAATGTCTTCCGAACTTTTATTAAAGTTATAAGCGACGAGGTCACTTCGTTAACGCGAAGCAGGCTACGGGTGGTATTGACAATATAAGTGGGAAAAATATGTCGTATATGAGTCGTTTTGATCTTGGAACAGTAAGAATCTGAGGAAGTGCTTCGTATACCGCCGTATATCACTGTAAAGCTGAATATTTCATCTTTTTATTGTTATTGATATACATATCTAAGAAGAAAAAAATGTCTTCCGAACTTTTATTAAAGTTTTAATTCAAGCGACGAGGTCATTTTGTTTACGTTAAGCTATTTTATGTTATATCCAATAAAATATAAATCAAAACAGAATAACTTTAGTCGAGTACCATGCTTTTGAAATCTAAATCATACGTAAGTATCTTAATTATGATGACAGTAAGAGAAAACAATGAAAACATAAGAGGGGTTGAGAGAAATGAGAGAAGGGGTATAAGAGTTTAAAGGAGGACTCAACGCCAAAAAAATCTTGTTTTGATTGAAAGCGCAAAAATCAGACAAACAGATTGAACAAGTTTGAGCGAAAACAGACAACAGATAAGTTAGTTAGGAATGTCTTTTTTTTCACTTTGGATTTACAATGACAAAAATAATACCAAAAAGGAAAAATAGGATTTGCAAAACAATAACAAACATGATACATTATACAAAAACAATATGATATAAAATAAAATAATCATTTATATCAATATCAATTTTTCATATTTCAATTGATAGCATAATTGTAATCGCTAGAACTAGATTATGTCGTTGAAGTAGTGTTATTTGCATTCTCTTAATAAGAGTATTTCATTATTTAAATAAATTTTATTATCATTAATCGTTTATTTAAATCATATTTAATCAATAATTCATCATTTCCTCTTTCACAAAAGACTTATTTTGAAGATATACATTCCTTAATCATAATTGTTGAATATATATTACCTTTTAATTATCAACAAATCGTAATTTGCTGTAAAGATAAACAATAAAGGGAGTAAAAAGCAATGATATACACTAAGCCAACTGTAAAGGACTGACGAACCTACGTCATCACCATTTCATGTCACGTGATCAAAAGTTACCAATTTGTTAAAAATATAACTGTTTGAATTATTTTGTGTATGTTTCTTTTTATTGAAGTGATGAATAAATTTCAATTTCAATTTCAATTTCAATTTCAATTTTTAAATATCTTTCAAAAATTCGTAACTCCTTTACGGTATTCATTGTCCGCGATTTCGCTCAAACTTTTTTTGATATGTTTGTCTAATGTGTGCGCTTTTAATCGAAGCAAGATGTTTTGGCGTGGAGTAACCGTTTAAAATATACAAGATGAATCTGTCGTAAGAGGGATCATTCATGATAGGAGGGGGGAGGTTCCCAGATTATATGAAATAGTGTTTCTTTATAGATTATATGAAATAGTGTTTCTTTAGTCTTCCGAATAATATTGGATACTGTTTTATTTTGCAAAAGTAGAAAAAAAAAGGTTCATAATAATAAAAGTAATATCAACATCACTAATTATGAAAAATCGTGTCATCCGTGAAATCAAACTAGCCAAATAAGATTTCTACAACAACCGCGTGAGAAAATGAAAGAATTCCAATCCATCTTGTGATCTTGTGATTTTAAACCGATCTAAATGAATAAATAAATAAGAAATAATGATAGTAATGATAATAACAATATGTACATTTATATAGCGCAATCACCCCATGCATACTCCTCTGCACTCGATCGCAAACTTTTATTAAATGAATATTATTATAAAACAATAAATTACGTATAGGTGAATAATTGTTTCAAATAGTTTGTGAATTGAATGAGGAACAAAAATCACTCCAACCACTTTTGGCAAAGTTTATATTGAGATAACACTTTATTCCTGGAATGCTTTTAGATCAAACAATTAACGAAAACTGTCGGTAACACCTCAAAACTTAAATTACCCCCCAACTACCCCCCC
>BQKZ01001086.1:55168-125186 GCA_036244855.1 Temnopleurus reevesii
CTTTCATTCATGTGAAGGGTAACATTCATCAGTCAATGTAACAAAGGGTGTCTAACATAATGGTTTGGTGAACAATTGCAATCCAGCTGGTGAACATGGCTTCTTCTGTATTTTAGTTTGATTGTTCAGATGGTAAACAAATAAAATGGAACACATACTCCTCTATCAAGTGCAATATGAGTTACAAAGCAACTGTAAAGGTTGTCTGCTAGAACACACAATATTTCACTATGTCTCCCCCCTTAAATCTAACATCTCCTCTTTCTTTTTACCCTTTTCCCTCCTGCATCTCTTTCTCCCCATTTTACTCCACTTCCTTGTCCATTTCCTACTCCCTCACATTCATCTCCTAACTCTCTTTTCCAACTCTCAATTATGTTGATTGTGTAAGTACATTATATTCTTCCCCTCTCTTTTGTCCCCGACCTTCATTTCTCATCTTTCTAAGAAAATCCTGTCCACATGAAAGTTCGACCTCTTCCTCCGGTTCTTCTCTTCACCCTCTCCTCCTCATCATTCTCACACTCCCCTCATCGTCAACTTCCTCCCTCGTCTACTTCATCCCGCATCCTCCTCGTCCTCTTCCACCAGTTCTTCGCTTTCCCTTCTTCTCATCATCCTGCCATATCCAACATCGTCAACGGTCTCCCTCGTCTACTTCATCCCGCATCCTTCTCGTCCTCTTCCACCGGTTCTTCTCTTCCTCTTCTCCTCATCTTCCTCCCAGACCCCTCATCGTCAACGCTCTCCCTCGTCTACTTCATCCCGCATCCTTCTCGTCCTCTTCCACCGGTTCTTCTCTTCCCCTTCTCCTCATCTTCCTCCCAGACCCCTCATCGTCAACGCTCTCTCCCGTCTACTTCACCCCGCATCCTCCTCATCCTCTTCCACCGGTTCTTCTCTTCCTCTTCTTCTCATCATCCTCCCACACCCCACATCGTCAACTTCCTCCCCAGACTACTTTTTCCCGCACCCTCTTCTTCCTTTCCAGTCTTGTTTTTCATCCTTTTCTTCACAACCTCCTTCTAAATATAAGTAACTTACTTTTCATATATACTTTGCTCCACCATTATCGTAGAAGGGACAAAGAAATTGCACGAAGTACACAATTTCCATTCAAGCTTTCATAACAGCTACAGGCAGACAGAAATTTCCTCCCTTTTACAAGGACATTTTGAACAGGTGTCACGCATATTCACTTAATAAACAGGGACAATGTTTCTGTAGTGCACAGCCAACTGTTGTAAATGTTTAAATTGGAGGTGTTTTTTGTGAATTTCTTTGTCCATTTTGCCCAAAGCGCCTCAATTTTTTTTCGTTCCCTTAACTAGAAATATTTTTCATGTCAGAAGTAATTCACCCATGCAAGTAATTTCAAAATGACAAATTTTGACTTCTTATAAACATGGATCCCATCCTTATGGTGCTCAATTTGTCCAATTGGACATACCATATCATACCTGCGTAAATAAAACCAACAAAAATGAGAAGCTAAGACAAATACCTGTTTATGTACAATTCAAAAACTTGATTTTATTGATACATGCAAAACTTAGAAAATGCATAATACATTTTGAGGGGAGCCTTTAAATTACAAAGCAAAGGGATATGAATACATAGAGCTGTGACAACAGATAAACCAAAATATCATTGACATCACGATTGCAAATGATAGAGAGAGAGAGAGATAGATAAAAGAACCAGAGAGAAATGTACAGAGAAAAGCAGCAGTATTATACTGCATAAAAGCTATAACCACATTAACATAGACCTTGTACTTCATTCTCAAAATGAACAAGTAAACATCAAGTAAAAAAAAAAGTACCAAAATTCACAAGACTTAGGAGTAATACCTACTATTCTCAATGGTTTAAAAATAATTGTTCAATTGCAACCAACATAAATGTTGCAGAATACACAAAAATAATAGGCCTCCATATCTTTCAACATTTTTGGGCGGTTTTTACAGCATGTTGTTTTAAAACAATGTAATTTTTAATGCATTAATTATATTGCTTAAATCAAACTCATTTTTTTTCACAATGTACACTGTTGATTTGCAAGCCATTTTTTAAGAGCTGTGTAAATGTCTACCTTACTTTGATGTGAGGATGTGTAGTAAATCAGGAAAACATGTTTCCTATTTCACTCTCTCACATGGACTGCTTCCTTTGGATGTATATTTTAACTGTTATGCCGAGCTATCCTCAATTAGTTTCATATCAAGAAAAAGTCAATTTTGATAAAATTCTGAGTCGCTCCCACTTCGCCAGAGTATTCTCAATATGGTTATAACTCGCAGATACATAACTGAATGATGAGGTACACAAAATGGGTTATGAAGTTAAGGAAACAAGCAATAGGTCATAAAGTAATATTCTAAAATATTTAGATCTGCTCAACACCATCTAACTTAAATAAGATATTGTTTATACATATACCCGTTTTCTAAATGAAACATAAAGCATAAACATCGGCAGAAATTCTTGCGCTGCTTGAACAGGCAGCAAATGCTTTGATCATGTAAAGGATTAAACAAATAAAGAAGGGAAGGAGCAAATTTTGGCCCATGGCAGCTTTTTTTTTTTTTATAATATAGGATATAATTGCAGGATTGATTTTACAAGCAATTGTTTACGCAAACAACCACACATGTAAAGCAATGTGGTTACAAACATCCATCATAAATACAATGAAAATTAGTTCTCCAATTTCCAGACAACCTCAAATTCATTTCGACCAGCCACTGGATGGTAGAAAAACAATAAGATAAACAAATTTGTCAGATATTTCAAATTCATCCATCATGAAACAATTATAATGTTTTGTGAAAGCAATACAGATGGAGGAAATTGACTTTGCTTTCATCTACAACTAGAATACAGGGTTACAATTCCATCATCATATCATTCACATTACAACAGAGACAGTGACATTTGTAGTTTATGTACAACAATCTATATTGTCCAATTACATATGGTATTCTACACATTCATAGTTTAAAGTCAACATATTTAGCATACCAGAGGCATGATAAATATTTACTCTGATCTATCTTACATTTTACATGACAGACTTTACAAATATAGTACATTTATGACCAAATACTATGATGAACTGGCTATTCACAATGTAAATTCAAAATGAGGTGATTTGCGAAAAGTAAAATAATTAATCCACGCAGACATTTACTAATCTGGTATAAAAAAATGTATATTGTACATTGTGATTATAGAAAAAAGAATATCCTCCCATATAAAATGCAGTTACAACTGCTTCCAATATGTGAAAAAATGATAAAAAGAAGGAAACAACACAAGTATAGGAGTACATTCCAAGAAAATAGAGCGAGATCAAGATGAAAGCCTACTGTAAATTAACAATGGGCATGGTAACAAAAATATCACATTTTCATCAATTACAGCAAAATATTTCTTAAATCTCCTCAAGATATGAGTGCACTATCATTTCTAATTTTCTAAAAGCCAGTTAAAAAGTGATCAGTGTCCCTTATGAAATGAGAAGTCAATGTAATATTAAATAGCAAAAGCCAGGGTGTAAATTTAACACTTTCCATGTGCTCATACTGGGCAAGACTAGAAAAGCTTCAGAACTACATAAGTGATGATTTAAATTGATTCTAATGGTGTACAAGTTAGTATGGTATATGTGTAAAAATATGATACATTTTATTTTGTTTCAACATGGACCCTAAGGTCTATGGTTTCAGTGTGAAATGAAATTCAATCTAATCCCTTGCTGGTGTTATTCTGACACTTTCCCTGCGCTGCCTAGGTGAAAACTCATTCAGTGTTAACCTCTTACACCATGATTTGTGATGTGTACTATTATCCTTGTCTGCAATATGCTACAAAAATTATGGTGTTGATTCAACATAAATATTGTATCTATATTGTGCAACACAAGAAAAGTGTGTAAACATCACCAGTGCTAAAGTAAACTGATTACATAGGTGGTCACTTTATTATATTTTGGTGTTTTTTATCTTTAATTTTTTCTACATTTTGGTGTCAGATTATAATTAATCTGAATCATTGTTGGTGTAAGGTGTCTATTTTTTTTAGTTGGACAAAATAGATACAAATTCATTATTGATATAGCACCTCAGTTTTTACCTTGCAGAATATAACAAACACAAACCGAATGCTTGTGGCATGCACTAAACACCAAACATTTTCCATGGCCTGTTAGAATACAGGCCAATATTTTATTACAATAGCAAAATAGTCATTAAAAAAGGGCAAAACATTGTTGTTACAGAAGAAGAGTTGAAATATAGTAAAAATACAGGAATATATGACAAACATTTGGCAATACATTTATTGGCTGAATACAGAGAAAGTGTTTGGCTCGCTTTCCAACAAAGTTTGAGTTCACAATATATGTATATCCTCATTTGTTGAACGAATGTCAAAAAATATAATCATTCATCATTTCTATAAACCATGTTGGATTAGAGGTCAATTTAACATGACACAGGATTATTTTCCGTGAGTGAGGAATTTAGAAGCAACCACATCATTATACATCATATCTATAATCTCATCATTGTACAGTATATGAGAGCATCATTGACTAAAGATAAATACACAAATATAATTTCCACACCTATCTGTACTACAAGAGGGAACATATCTTGAGTGTTAAATTTATGAAGTGTCCACTGGAATGAAAATTTGAAGGAGAAAAATATCACTATGAATACAGTCGTCAATTTTGACGTCTCTGATAAAATTTGCATTAATCCATTGTTAGAGTGCTCCCATGCATGAACTCCTACTGCAATAATGCTCTTGATTGATGACAAATGTTCAGTTTCGAAAACCTGGGAGGAGTAAGAGTCTTGAATAAAACCAGCCTCAAACAGTAGGCAAAATGTTTCTAATGCAATTGAAAAATAAGAATGATTTTCTTGAACAATGCAGTGCAGTAGTGCGTACTAATCTCATTTAAAAGTACACACACAGTGCAATCTTTTATTCTGTCTTCCCACTCTCCCACATGTCTGAAAGGATCTCGTAATGAAATTGTATTCCAGTGTCGTGATAAAGTACCAAGTAAGAGAGATGTATTTTTCAACCTCAGTACTGTAATGTTTCAGAGCTCAGAGTAGCAGAATACTGCTAACCTTATTTCTACCAATACTATCTATTTGGTTTGGTAATGGTTAAATTGTTGGTTTGACCATAAGATTAATTCCCTCTTGAGAATGACTACTCACAACTACAACATAAAATCAGCCTTTGAATTTCCAATACTTTCCCAAATATCTGTTCCACCACATCGAATCACAGGTAGAGAACCATTAGATGTATACACACGAGTCTGTGTGTAATAATTTAAATAAGGAAATGAAAAAAAAAACAAAAAACCAGAAAAAAAAAAAAAAATAAATTAAAAAACATAGAAAGAAAAATAAACATTAAATAATGATTAACTACACAACTGATAAACTTCTTCTACAAGAAGAATATGTTTAAAGTAGTCCTTGGTCCCGAGAATCAATACGAAATACAAATTCACAAGTTGCCCAGACATTCACTCACAAGCATTTCTATGTTCAGCTTTCATTTTTTGGGATACAGGAATGATATTTTTTTCATAGATCATAGATAACGTTCCTGAAAACAATGATGCTGTTTCGGTTGTGTTTATTTTATATTGGAAAAGGATGAGAAAATTATTGGTTATTCTATGTCTTTGGCAATTTGTAGAATATATCTTATGAAATAAGCTGGTTAGTAAATAACGTACTGTACATTATCATAATCTTAAATGTGACATCACAGCCACATTCTCAATACAAAAGCTATCTAATATGAGCAGAGCACAAGCTCTATATACATTTTCACAAAGCATCAATTAGCCATCAATCCCACATGGTCTCCTAAAATCATTACAATGCGCAACAAGCAAGCAGTCCTGTACAAAGTAAAATGTCCACTTCATGTCAGAAGAACAAACTTGCCATCTTCCGCAGCGACGTCATGAATCCCATCGTGAACGAACGTATAAATAATAGAAAAGGTGAAGTCTTAAATTAGATATATGCCTCGGTGCAAAAGTAAGTTATAATCTTATGCGATGTGACAGTCATAATTTCATCTCCAAATGCTGTGGTTCCTAGACCTTTTGAGGGAACTCCATCCTGCCATTTTCATAGTTGTACCCTACACTGTATCCACCGTTGTGGAATGGAGGATAACCAGGCGGGAAGTTTGTCGGGTAGGGTCTCCCCGCGGTGCCGTTACCGTTTGATGTTTGTGACGAATATGAAGAGTAGTTGGAATTATGGGAAGGATAGGAGCCTGGTCTTGGTGTAGGTGGCGCCCTGTATTGTGCCTTTTGATCGGAAGGGTTGTTACGTTTTGAACAGCAGCAGCAGCACACTATGCAGAGTACGATGAGACATAGAAGAAGAAGACCCACGGCTGCTCCTATCGCTGCCATGACTGGTACACCTAACGTTTCAATACCTTTCTCAAAAATATTGGTAGCTGCATGGTAGGAGAGAGAAGAGAGAGAGATTTATTATCACTAACATATCTTTTCATAATATCATTTGCCAAACATATAATAAAAACAAAAAAATCATTCAGCCCCAAATTTTTATGAGTAAATTTCTGCACCAGCAGCTTCTTTTCTTCCAATTGAATAAATGAATTGAATAAACATAAAAAACATATTGATACATTAATCCCAGCAGTCAGACTCGAGTAAATGTATGCTTCATCAAATGAAATGTTTATCAAATCATGCTTTTGATTTTCTAACTGACTGTAAGAAAAGAATTTAGTCGCTATTTTTACATACAATTACAAACTAACGTGATATCATTAGCATTTTCAGAAAATAAACGTTATGTGAAACTTGCTTTCATGCACAGTTGAATCTGTTGGACTTTTTATGAATGCTTCAGAGCACCGCACAATATAATATAAAGCAAATATCCCATGCAATTTCTTTCCACAACCAGTTAAAAATAATGATTTATTCTGCAACTAATATTGTTACTACTGGGAAGGGGGGTGGTGGTTGTGCCCCTCACAAAACCAACTAAAACGATAATTCATTCTGTAACTAATATGGTTACTTATTTAGGGAATGGGGAGGGCTAGGCCCCTCATAAAACAGTACCATGCCAGTCATCTCAAAATCAACATTTAAAGCCCAAGTACAGTTTTGGTAAAAGCCAATATTTTTATCGCCAAAATTTGTCTTCAAATCTACTTAAAAAGAAACATGATACATGTACATGTTGTACAAAAGATTGTACGAAAAATTAACAAGTTTTGGAAAAGTTATAACCTAAAGTGTGGAAAATATTTTAGCGTCGTAGCCCCCGACGCTANAGAAGACCCACGGCTGCTCCTATCGCTGCCATGACTGGTACACCTAACGTTTCAATACCTTTCTCAAAAATATTGGTAGCTGTATGGTAAGAGAGAGAAGAGAAAGAGATATTTATTACAATGTCTGCATAAGCTTTATCATTTATATATATATATATATTTCACAATAAAACAAAGAAAAGTGCTCAGCCTCCAATTTTTATAAAGAAATTTCCGCACCAATGTCTAATGGAATAAAAACATAACAAAAAAAATATTGATGCATCATTTCTGACAATTCGAATCAACGAATGCTTCACTAAACAAAATATTTATCAAATTTTGTAATGATTTTATCAAATGACTGTAAGAAAACAATTTACATGTAGTTACCATCTTCACATACAGCTACAAACTAATGTGATATCATTCGCGTTTTCAGAAAAGAATGGTTATATGGAAAACTTGCTTTCATGTAGAGTTGAAATTTGGGACTTTTCGAAATGCTTTCTGAGTACAATAGAATAATAATTAAACATCCCATGCAGTTTCTTTTCACAACCAGTTAAAATAATGGTTTCTTCTATAATTAATACTGTTACTACTGTGAAGGTGGGGGGGGGGGGGGTGCCCCTCACAAAACAGTACCATGCCAGTCATCTCAAAATCACCATTTAAATGAAAAGTCTCATTGCCATGGAATCTTCCACATGTCAGATTTAGGCAATAACTTCTTACGATTCTCCTTATCACCTATAGCTCTGGGAATCTGAACGCATTTGGTGCCCTCATTATTTTGCCTCTCAATCTTGGGACATCAACTTCTGGTATAAACAACATCGCAACATCACAGCTTTCATAGCTGGAGTTTTGAGTTACCTACCATACTGTTGATACGCAACTCAAAACCATTTTTGTTGGAAGGTCCCTTTTCTTTAGATAAATATTCTTTTATGCACGACATAAATATTAGCTGACTTGAGCCATCAGATCAATCCATGATTGCTTGTGTATAATGGAGCAATAATTCTGCAAATTTAAGGGTTTAGTGATGATATTTCTACTCGAAGTTTAGACCAGAAGCAGACGTTCCAAATATGGTTTGCATGATATTGGTGTCAGCAAATAATTTTGCTTGATATTGGTTATATGTGAAACGGAGAATTCTTTGTTTGTGTACTTACATTCTTTACAAAGACTAGGTTCCTCATCACTATCATCATTACAATTTGGCATTCCGTTACATGTCAAGGAGGAATCTATACACATCGTCCCATCGTTACACATGAAACAGTCTGGAGTTTTCTCTGAAAAGAAGAAAAATACAAACAAAACATGAAATCTTACTCATTAAACTTTCTTGGAAAAAATAGTAATTTGATCAGATGAGATAGGAATAAATGCACATGAACTACCCTTTAGATCACATTGTGACAAGTTATAACAGAGTTAATTGTTCATGTTCTCAAATGCTAACAATGTGTTACCAGTGATTGACACAATGTGCACTACCACTTACACTTGTTTGCAAGTCTTGAATGCCACCAGAGAATTCTGTTTAATTCTACCAAATTATATCTTGAATGATTTTCCTGAAAGAAATTTCAGCAATTATTGACAAAAATGCAGCGGAGCATCAAGATCCCTAATATTTTCTACCAAATCATTAACCTACAAAAATCTATTAAGATGAAAAAAGAAGTAAGTAAAAAAAGAGCTTGAGCTTTAGATCCAAGCAGAATATTTATCATAAGAAAAATGACCGTCCCAAATTAACAGTTTCGTATTGGTGTTGCCGAGTAACTTTGCTTGGTATTGGTTTTGTGTGATAGATAACAATCAACTGGAGTCAACAGTCCTTGTGGCAAATCAGACTAATATTCCCTGGATGTTCACTGGCAAGATGCTTTGTAAACACCGGGAAGGTGTGAATGGGGTATAATATTGGTACTTATGATTACTGATCAAGTAGTTGTGTTTGGAGTACAAAAATCTGGATCAATTGATTGAATTTTATGGAATTGCTCCATGTAATCAGTTCTCACCTTGTGGATTTAGGTAGGCTGAATACGTGAACCTGATGCCGTTATCTGGACTTGGGTACTCGTCCGTCTTGAATCTTACAGTGACCACGTTGCTAACGGATTGGTAGTCTTCGGGAAACTTGCCGGTTCCACCACAAAGTCGGACCTCGGGTGAAAGTATGTTGCTCTTGATGAGGAAGACGTTACCCGACTCGTAAATGGATAAAGAATCACCTTCTGATCGACAACGTTGACTTCTCGTGTCGAATGATCGTGCAACATCAAAATAGTCAAACCTAAGGAGAAGAACGGTATGAGAGATCACGACATATATTCCTTCTTAACCCAACATATCTTCAAGAAAAATGTCTTAAATATGACTTCCTTTAATCTTTAAAATCTTCAGCAGAAGATTATCCATCAAACAGCATTCGCAAGGTTATTTGGATTTGTTAGAAAACAAAGAAAATTGCGATAATCACTGTTCTCATTTTAAATTTTTTTTAAAGGTTTGGTCCTTAAAAAGCATCGGAAAAATTGAGGGTATAGAAAAAAATCAAGCTATGAATATATTATGCTTCATATTCATTGTATAATCAGAGGTTTGTATGGTATGGTAAAAATTATGAAGAAGGTTTTGTGGTATTAGCATGTGTCTCGGACATTGGAGTAGCTTATGAGCAATGCTCAGATGAGAAAACACAACCTATCGGGTAGAGTTGACTGACCCATATCTCAGAGAATTTTTACTTCAATGTAAAGCAGAAGGGGAAGAGCATTCTTACCTAATATTTATATGTTGCCCTGGTTTTGCGTTCATAGTGAATGTGCAATCCATGTCATTCTTGTATGGCTCGTTCTCCACTCCATGATGTGATGCAACCTTGCCTGCCATATCGCTCACATTCTTTGGCATACACAGTAGGCTTTGTGTTTGGTCTTGAATATATGCTGTGATAAAAAGAAAAGAAAATATATCTCATTATATTTTCAAGCCTCTGAATATAATTCAAAAAGGAAATAAGAACATGGAAAAATTATCTTGCTCATTATTAAGCATCTGAATATACATGTATGGTCATGCTGTAATACAAACAATAAAAACATGAAATGACAGAAAGTGCCATTTGATTTTCGATTTTCTGTGTCATGTCCGATGAATATCTAAATCCGCTTGTTGTCATAACCCATTTTAAACAATTTTCTTTTCCGGATAGCAAAGAGTTTCTTCCTGTAAAGAATTATGAGCTGCAGGGACAAATGATTCGGACAAAGTAAACAACTTCAATTGAATCATTCACAAAATAAGATTTAAAAAATTCCTTCCCTCTTATTCTCAAGGAAATTGCATATAGGTGTTACACCTATTCAGTGATACACAGGGAAGCTACTATCTTTTCTGCTCATAAAACTATTGGGAAGGATTTAAGGAGGCTGTTTGCTTTTTCCAATTTCTGTATCCCTTCTGCTCACAGTGACGGCTTCCTCTTGCAAACAGCATTGACCATATAGAACGACCAGAGGACAATAGAGGGGTTGCCTGTCCTAACACATAATGGACACGTCTTTCATTCACATTCGCGTCTAACTTCTTAGAGAGATCAATGGAATAGTGTCCGAGGAAAGGGATAGTGTGTTCGGGTAAGAGCCACAGAACTATATAGTTCTGTAAGGTCAGAGCGAGTAAATAATGTTGTGATGCTGATTGCTACATAACATCCAGATAACAACAGATGGATTTCTGCGTTTTAATTTTCTTCCAATATGTTCATCATTCAAAATACTACATGTATAAGTTTGAATTCTAGGCAATTCAATATGATTGTATAGACGAATGGGGGAGATGTCTGAGGAAAGTGTTGTTGTGTCAAAATCTACAGCACAGATGGTTGTAACTTGTACATGGTCCATGTAGTTGGATTGCTGTATAATTATTATAACCATGGATGTGCATTTTAATTTCATCTTACAATCAGTTGATTTCAATAAATACATTTATTATGTCATAATAGTAGGCATTGTGCTCTAATGAATTGACATTATATCTATAAATTTGCCATTATCCTGTTCCAAAATTAATCTCCATCATGACCTAGCCAAGCCACATCATTGGTTTGGCAGCAAGACTTATAAAGAATGTTCACCTCAGGCAATGATGAAATATAAAACTACTAAAACATGGGTCATGCCCAACATTTGAAGCATTTGCTGCGACCTGGCTCTCAAAACGAAGACCATTTTCAACAGCAACCCCCGCCACATATCCCACTTTCTGTGGTAAAAATACAGGCATCCCGCTATCAAAGACCCCACGACATCTTTCAAGATATCTTTCAAGAAAGACCCAAGAAAGGGACGTTTTAACGTGGACAATAATTTAATTGGAGGACAGTTTTGTCGCCATCACACTCGCTGCATCTACACACAGTGAGTCATCCACGCGGTTCTTCATGTACATTAACCAAGTAGACATCTTCCTGCCATGCATGGTGCGTGCGAGGATACTCTCTCACATGGGAGTCTCGGAGTGGCGCCCCCAATGCTTTCCCGTCTACTGCTGAAGGCTGAACAAGCACCCGATAGCGGCTCAGAAATGGGACAAGAAGAAAGATTCTTCTATTTAAATCAGGGTCATATTTTGGATGATTAATATGAGAGCGGTTGATTGGTCAAGCTATTGTTTGTAGCACTGGGTAGTTCCAGCAGACTTGGAATAGGAAGGCATTATGTCGTCATTTTCTGGATATGAAAAATAAATCCATATCGAAAGTGGCGCCACGCAAATGACCATCACCACTTAAAACCAAGATAAAAAACAAACTCATCCATTTATAAGGGCCTAGACATCATCTGCATCATACAAATGGACTTTTATGTGCTTCTAAAGGCAAATTCCATGAAGAGATATCATCTTAGCGATTTGTTTTCTTTTGAAAATCATTATCTATTCTGCTATATACTGTTCATGAGAGGGCACGTTGAGTCTACCGGAATCCATGTTAAAATAAAAAAGTTTGTATTTGTCCTTTCGTAAAACATCTTAGTTTTATTCATGCCATCATTTCTTACTCTGCTTTCCAGAATTGGAGATTTAGAGAATTCATGACTGTGACGCCGATAAAAATAGTAAGATTGTCAACGATATCATAATCCCACAATGGGACAAAGACAGACTTGGGGCACAAAATAATATGCGCTAATTTAATTTCTAAAAAAATGCTTTATACCGTCAACAAAAAGACGAGCAGCAAATAAAACTTTTGGATAATACCGATGTGAAAATGCGGGAAAATGAGCGGCAAATTGAAACACGGATGAGTGCAAATTGTAAATTTAAATCTGATTCGAAGAATGACGCATAGTTTAGAGTGGAAATTGAATTGATGACCGAGGAAATAGGTTGCAAGGGATGGATATGAATTTGAAATTATTCCTTATACAGTACACTGAGCAAACTCAACACGAGAGATGCACGCGCGTGCTATTGAGGTCACCTCGAGGGCATGTTATTAATATTATCATTGAAAATTGTCTCTGATGTGGTCTCTGCTAGATCTGTCTATATTCCAATTTCAACAAATTTAAGCGGCTTGCTATCAAATCAAGAATCAGACAAACAAGATTTTAACCCAAGTTGTCTGATCAGAATGGAGTAAAAATAAGGAAGACGAGTTCAATCTACATATAAGTTTCCAATGAATGCTACAAAGAACAGTAGATGTGAGGATTTTCACCTCCAGCATAGGGCATGTGTCAAAACCCAAATAATCATTCACCGAGTGGCGAAACTGACGCCAAAATAATCGATGCATAATTATTGACATTATTAACCTAATTGGCCGTCAAAAATGTATTCGAAATACTAACGCTTAATTCTTGAAAAAAAAATTGCAGCCCATTAAATAGGCAAAAGATACATTATGTTAAATCTAATTAGCAGGATAATGTGCTTTATAATCATAAATATTCATAGCGTGCATAGTACAAATATATAGAGCTAGCGTCCAATGGGGTAGATTTTTTTTCGGGGTAATGGGGGGGGGGGGGGGGGGGGGGGGGCGGCGGCTAACAATGCATTGCCTGCTTTGTAGTGGGTATCTTTAACGAAAATTCACTCAAATTTTGCTTTATACATAACATGTCAACATCTCCTTTAGATCGTGCTGCCAAACCAACGAGGTTTGGCAAACACCCACACATACCCTGGCAAGCACCCACACACACCCTGGCAAACACACACACACACACACACACACACACACCTACACACCCTGGCACACACACACACACACACACACCCTGGCAAACACCCACACAAAATGCACGCACACACATTCTCAATTATAATTTCCTTGTCTCATTTATATTCTCAGTGTAGTGATATGAACGGCGGTGAAACAGAAACAGGACAGAAACTGTTTGCTCTCCTCGGATAACGAGACATGAGTCACAGTGAACATTATTAAAAAATGCTCTAAAAAGAAGATTCTATCAGGGATGATTTTTCGTCGATGACAAGCCTGAGATTACAGTCAACCATTGGGCTAAAATATTTACGATCATATCTCGCAATATTCTTTTGAAGCTCAAAGTTCATCCACGTGGGATGAAACCTCTCGCTTTTATGAGCAACCCCAATTTTCCCGCCTGATTTACGAGGGTATCTATTTCGTCCTCGTCCCAACCTACGTAAATCTATCACTCTTGCAGACATTGGATATGGTCTTCCAAAATTAATATGCTTATTGCTTTTTATGTAATTCTGTCTGCTGGGGTTTTCCCTGACTGGGTAACTGCACATGAGCAGACGATGAGAGTTTAAATCTAATGTTCTGTTGATTCTGCAGAAAACTGACGAGTGCCAAGAGAATTACCATCGTGGAATTGGGAAAGAAAGAGGAAAGATGAACGTGCACAACAGGATAGAGAAATAGTGGAAGGAAAAGTATGAATATTTCATGTCGACAGAGACGATGAATTAGAGAATGTTTTAGATCATAAATTGAAGAAAAGGCTTTGATTCCTTAACAATTCTTTCACTCGATTTTATCATACAAGAAAACATTATTGTGAAAACAAATAATCACCAACAATTATACAAAAACAATGTAACCAGATGAATACAAAAAATACCATCCCTCCCCCAGCACGCAGATGAAAACTCATCTCATTTGAATTCAGCCAAACCAATCCCTTTAATCAATTTGACTACTTCACAATACAGAAGCAGATTGCACAAGCCATGCAGTAAATGGCAATCCCAACTCATTAGACGAGACATAATTAGGTAAAACGACGAGGACATTCAATTTATTAGCTACGGACACGCCAACCCCCGAGGACAGACTCATCTTGTATTGTTGAGACACCGGACATTGGACTGGATTGGTAGTGTATCCATAAACTCTTCTAATTTAATTGGCTGTGAGGAGGATCCATTGGGGAATTCTTGGTGTCTTGCTCCTTGATTAATACATCAGAGTCTGTCTCGGGAGATTCAGCATGGGTAATGACCGTTAAGACGCCGAGGTAAGACTACCATCTAGAGCAAAAGAGAAAGATCGTAACACAACCCGTAATCATTGCATGTGGTTGTGGATCGTGTGTCTACCACCGAGAAAGGATGAATCTCGTATTAAAGCCCAGTTTCATCTCTACCAAAAATATACAAACTTAACATTGAACCCAGTATTGACGCACTCAGGATGATTATTGATCATGATGATCAAAAAGTGCAAGCATGTTTAGTTTCTACTGAATAACACAACACTTACTGAATACTTTAAAGTCTTTATACTATTCATTGTGATTTTTTTTTTCAATTGTTCATCGTTTTGACACTGAAAATCGTTGTTCTCCTATAGAGGTTCACAATATTGCGCCATTTAGTTTGGATTTACAGTCAAATGCTGGGCCGTTTTTCCTTTCTTGAAAAAGTAATGTGACCTTTGAATATCGATAAATGCGAAATGGCACAAAGTGTTTTCTTATGTCAGAGTACCCAGCTACTTTAACTATCAAATTCGTAGCTCAGTAACGACATGAACCTATGGCAATACCAACAGAAAATACAGCACTTTTATTGTCATATCCTCATTTTCGGGTTGGATTTCTGCTCATTTCCCCTCGATTACAGTAAAATAAATTGCTTTGGGCGAGGGAAATTAAACGTACAATGAAACCCCAACAGTCCAGCGGTTGACAAAAATAATAACCGTTCATCATTATACCAATGTCCAACCGCAGGCGATCGTGGCCGTTTGTACTTTTTTAGCCCAGTTCACTAGACTCGATACGACAAGAGAGGCAAAATTGGCACTTGACTTCGATACCAAACATGAAATCATTCAACGTCAGAAAGCAATGCCTAATTGAAGTGACTCACATGTTTTCTCAACACCCCAATACATGTCCATAACATAACAAAGGCTTCTGAGTTTTTCTTGTGATAACAGTTTGCCTCGAGTCTGCCGTGTGTGTCAATCTGGAGAAGTTCCCAGTACGCCACCAGAAATCAACCATGCTTCATTTATCACGCGCCCCTCCGTTCGGATCCGTGTTGGTAAATATAATGCTCGATCAGTGCCTAAAAAGGAGCACGTCCCTACGGTATCGTCCCAGGTTAGTGTCTAATAATAACGTTTATTGGCGACATGGTCACCAAATCGTAACCATTTTGCTTCATTTAGGGAGGCGAAACCCCCAAAGCATACTGACAAAAATGAAAATCGTCAATGTTGTATTAGCATACACGCTGTGGTGTCCTAATTCAATCTCCCGAATTAGGTCAGATCACACTCAAAGTCTCTCCACCTGCGTCCTGTACATGTGAAGATGGTGAATGTTCACGTGTACAACATGGCAGCACATAAAATGGGAGCATTCACGCTAAATTTATGACAAAAGCCTGTCTTACTTTACACGCAAATTCATAATAAAAAAAAGACATTTTCGTATAAATGGAAGTTAGCTTTCATCCGCAGTCTTCGCATGTCAAAGATGACAAGAAGCGATCGGTATGTTGTTCCAGCGGTTTTCTTTCTGCGCCAAAGTTTGCCATCCGTATTACCATCATCAAATTCAAAACAAAAAGTCGAACAGTTCTAGCTGAATACCCTCTTCCGAATGCCACCCACAAGCTTCGATAACGAAGTGAAAATATGAACATCTGTCAGTTTAATATGGAATTATGGATATTCCAGCAACATAAAAAGGGCTTTTATTTTTGGAGAGTATATCTTAAGCGACATAAGCTACGTTTCCACTGTGAGTGCATTATGCATGTCAAGGGGTCGTGAGGTCGTTGCTCCCGGTACGGAAGTCTCTGCTTTGTCTCGGCAAAAGGGTCCAAGCTCCTGGCATATGTTTGTCTAAATGGTCCGGACATGGTCTGAACATGGTCTCAAGCTTAGTATAGCATAATTAACGCCTTATGCCCCTGACCACAACTTCACGAATATAATAAGGTCAAACAGAATGATCGTCTGTTCCAACAGGAGGGCGTAAGGTGCAAAACATGTGCGATTAATAGAAACCAACTCCCCCATCCCTCCCGAAAAAGGGCGGGTGACGAATAGAGTCATATTCAAGATCTTCTGACGAATGAAATATACCAAAATGCATAAAGGTATTTTAAAAAAGTCAATAGGTTCTATGCATTTTTCATTATCAGGCTACAATTAAGAAGCTGTACATAAACTAAAGTCCCAGTCACAAAGAATCCCCGATCAAACACGATCCAACACGTCTCTTTGTAAAGTTACCGGTTAGCTCCACATAATAGAAGGATCGTTTTGAATCGTGTTCAATCGGGGTTTCTATGAGTTTATGGCTCAAATGTGAATATGTGAATGTGAATATTATGTAAACAACAATGAATAGACGAAGCAACGCATATGGCTAAACGTGAACAGTTTGACGTTCATAATTAATAGGACAACGGGAAAGATGAACTGAAGTCAGCTGCCAATACAATATCATAACAGATGTACCCTAATTTAAAGTGTCACAAGCTTGAAGTGCCAACACATAACGTGGAAATGAATATCAATACAAACTGCAGATGTTTGCCAAGAATTAAACAGACAGTCGTCAGTGGAGGAAGAGTTATTATCTGTTTATCTAATTTGACAGAATGCGGTGATGCGACATGCAGGTAGCTCACAATGCAGAAACATCTATCAATGTGTTTTATCTCCTTGACAGGCCTATACTACGGTACATGTAGGCCTATATCTCTTGAAGCAATGACAAGCATACAAGTCAACGTTTAATATAGAAACACACAACTTGCGCTTAACTAAGTATTTGGACTATTTTTTTTTTTTTGGGGGGGGGGGGGGGGGGTGTACAATGCCGTGACAGTATCTACAACGTTCTTAAAGACATGTTGGTTGTCCAGATTCACTAGTATACATTATGTCAATGAAAATGATTGAGAGAACTTTGTGAACATTCATGCATAAACATTGCACAGAGAGAACATTTCGAGATTTACTTCTACATCTACTTCAGATCCGCCTTTGATGGAACACGCATTAAATTATCGACGCATTTAGGTCTGATGCAAATTGAGTCATTTTTTCTTCGACTACAACATGTACTTATGCAATGTAATGTTTTTATATCGGTCGGCCTCCCATAAGGGCATTCTTTTTTGGCTGCTACCGTCAACCAGTTTATATATCTGCTACATATTTTACTCTATAAATGTTAGTGTTTTTATGCTGTTTGTGAAATAAATGGATGAATTGAACTGAACTGACGTGTTTCTTTGCATTGCAACTCCTTCTATGTTACACAGTAGACTATTTAATCTATTACGAACATGCAAAAAGTGGCCGGGGACTTCGACTTCATAGGAAATGACAAACAAATTTCCTTTCGTCACCTTCATTCAAGCATATAAAGCTAGGAAGGAAGACGTCGAACTCAAACATTCATGCATTTCAGGCTCCAATCTTTTCCCTTACATGTTCAGGATGGAAATCACATAATGAATCCAAATTATCATAAAATGTCGCCTTTCATTTTCTTCTTGCCATTCACAGTGTAAGGTAGATTACCTCCATACCTTGTTGAAGATCGGAACAGACGTACATCGAACAGAGGGGCCCCTCATTTTCAATTCAATATATGCTACAAACCAACTCCGCATATCGACCAGACCACCCGGGTTTCACGAACAGATTTATCGGGGAATCCCGTTACAATCTACTGAAATCTTAGAAGTCCATTGGGTGAGATGAAACAAATTACATAAAGGACATGTCGATGAAACATACCCCAAGTCTGGGCAGTTGTACATCCTTGCTACCACATCATGCAGAAGATACATCTAATACGACGATCATGCGTGAATGGTGTATTTGCATCGTTAACATTTGAGTTGTCGACTTGGACAAATGTTCCTGATGTGACTTGTGGGTATTCCATTCCAGTCATTAGTAATGAACTTTATTGGTACCAAGTGAGAGATTGGAATGCCATCGTCACTCTGCGTACCCGATTGGCATGTTAAAACAGCGAAATACTGAATCTCATTGAATCTGTTCTTCCTGTTTGTGTATCAAAACCTATACAACCAACCAGAGATATCGAATCTCATCAATTAAAAAGTTCAGGATGGAGGAAAGAGGAGTGGATTACACGAAAGGTATATCCCCAGAACATGGACCTCATGCAGTGTCCCTACAATATTCTCAAATCCCACACCAGGGCAGTGTTTCACCAATATAAGAAAGAGTTTACGAACGACTTTACGTTCGACTGGTATCCTTTCTTATGCGTAATGGTTCACACACATTCCGCGCAAGAACTGATGCCAGTCGTGCGTAACTTTATGAACGACTTGGTGAAACACCGCCTAGAACATTATCATAAGTCCAGGCTCACATTGTCTGAATCACTGGATAACTACCATTATGCTATCTACTGAAGATGTAGAGCTGACGTGTCCTATAAACGTTTTATACGAGATCAAATCTATATCATTTGAGATTTTTCTTCAACATGTTCAAAGTCTGACAGTTATAGATCGTATTAACGTTCACACAATCATGTTTCACTTTCAGTGCTTCAGGAATAAAATATTGGTATCACATAAATTATGTCAGATATGACATATACAGAAACGTTCCTTTATCATGTATATTCGGTAAGTCTTTATAATCTTCATAACCCTTGCCAACATATTACACTACATCAATCGGTTTATTCTAAATTCATTACGGTTTTCTTTTTCGTCTGAAAATCATCATTAAATAGCGCATCGGACTTTACCGCGGATATGATTACATTCAACTGTTAGAAATGTTCCAACAAGCCACTGTATACACCCATAGCCATGTTCATGTGTTTTGTCTTAACCTTTCACTAAGAGTTGGGGCGAGAAAATTGAGGCATGGTTTCACACTGGCTTAATACATCGCACTGCCATATTTTTGTTCTACATCTCTTGCATAATGAATTTTTCACACCGTCCACCGCAGCGGTGCTGAAGGCACAAGTGAGCTATATTTGTCACTCAGCAGGCTTACCCATTTTGATCTCTGCCCTGCAGCGCCCTTAGTCCGTGGGTAGCGAGTAAACAGCACGAGGGCATGGAGGTTGAGCTGCATAGTGAATTGGATAATGTGCGAGGATCAACGGTGACCAGTAGGGGAGGGTCAAGAGGTTAACTCGTGTCAGTTTTCCTTGAACTTGGTAGGAGAATTGGGGGGAGGGGGTGGGGCTGGTTGATGGGAACTTTCACTTTCATATCTAGCCACTGAAGAAAAATTCTCACACAAAATGTAAACATGTTCTTGCTGTACCTGAAGTGTGTATCCGTTATTGCTACCTTCAAACAGTTCCATGCTAAACCATGTACGGTTTACACGATTGAACTCTGCCTGCAGCGCTTAGAACATGTAGAAATGACCTATAACTCTAATATCATGAATATAAACAAGGATAATGATATCGTTGAGTTGTAAGAAACATTCTTAAACGCTCGTAATGGTTTCGTCCTACATTTCGTCTGCACAAGACTGCAAGTCGATTTTTGCTTCGCCGTCGGAAACCCTTTGGATATCGCCTTCTAAAGTTTCTTTACACACCTTTTCTCAGGTAGAACCCAAATACCATATATCTTGGAATGAAGACATGGGGTATCGGAGGGGTAGAGCTTCCTGAACCTAATGAAGAAAGGGGGCCCGTGAAAAATTGGGCGAGTTGCGTTACCACAGCTGTGAAAGCAAATCGGAATTGCAGTGCTAGAAAGAGAATATGTCGAGCAGCCATCTTCGAATTGGTAAGACGATCTGTCTTCCAAACTTCGATTATATTGGACGACGGAATTGCGTTTCTCAACAACTTAATCCGGCCGAGATTTCTAAACGAGATATCTGTAGTGTCATTTTAAAAACTCTCTGGAAGGAGAAATATTTTTAGGCAAACATTCGTATCAGATAACACTGTTCACATTTTCATGATTCTAAACTGATGCCTTCCTGTATCAGATAATAGGTCCATTCTTTTGGGGGACGGGCAAATCTGAACATTATTTTCTGGTTAAAAGTTTTATGTTTCAAAATTGAAATAGGGATTTGGCATTACCCAACAGATAAATTGGAATATTGCAATTAACTAAGTTGAATGCGGTTCGTAATTGTTATTAAAAAAACACATAGCAATACATCATTAAACGCAATAAAAGCAGGATTCACGGAAGATTGTAAATAAATAATATTGTCACAATTTGATAATGAACCTACATTGGCACTTTACAAGCGAACCCCACTGTGAGAAAGAATCCATTTGATAGAATTGCGTCCATCGATTTGACCCCTCACTTCATCTTTCGTCGTCAGATCAATTGAGCCCCACAAAACCTGAGGAGATTTCGAGATGAATTGTAGGGCTCCGCCTTAGGCAGTTAGGACGAGCTTGCAAAGTGTGAAACAAGGAGACTAACGATTGTTTGGTCGGTAACACATGAAATAGAAATTTATTTTAGTTGATGGTTATTTGATGAACACGATGGGAGAATGAGAATGCAATGGCTTTGTGCATGGCCTCCTGGGCGATGTCTTAAACGTGAAGACGACACTCATATCATGCTTATAGTCGTCCTCTTCATTCGTTTACTTTTAATAATCAAGTTATAGCTGGTACACTGGAAACATCGAGGATGAGTATTGAAGTATAAGTGTTCGAAATTGTATCAAATAACGTAGGTGGTTTAGTTTTCACCATTTTTGGAAGATGGTGGTATTTCATATATCCACCACCATGCATCATTTCTATCTAGCCTGTAAAAATCCTTCATTTTGGATACTAAGAAAACAAGAACATAATTCTTTTATTTTTGCCACAACATCCAAACTTCTTCTTCAAATCGATACTGCTTCTAAGGGAGGATAGCATAGGAGATGAGATGACAAGTGGTACGAGATTGAAACCTGTCAACGAAATTACTCTGCTGATCCGACCTCTCCTTCATCCTTCCCGTTTCCAATCTCCTTGACGATCGGCTCATCACCCCCTGACGACGTTCGAAATGAGCGATGATCTCCCGCCTTCCGCCCCTCCTAACCTTAGTCTTCTGCAGGTGCGAAATTGCAATATAATGAGCGGAACCAGGGAGCAAACAGGTTCATCATTTCAATTCAACGCCAGAGAACCCTTGCTTATGACTTCAAATCAAAGGGCCCTGAATCATGAGCAGAGCTTTGCATTTTCTTGTACAGTGGAATGCCCTTTTTGGTCATCTCCTACAACGTACAGAATTTGTTAAAATCCTTGTGTTGTATGGACTTTTACAAACCTCTCTTCAGGTAATGCTTGATTAAAGCGGAGCTTCTTTCAATATTTCAGAAAACTGCTTTAATACCCCAATTAAAAGATTTAGTATGAATATAGAAAGATAAATTATATCAAAATTGGGTTGATGTAAGCTGTACCTCGGTTCCCCGTGTTGATTAATTCATATTCATCTCTTTACCGACATCGGGTTTCAATAATCCATACCCAACATGAAAATAAATATGTGGTAACGTGATACTGTGGCGACGACGACGAAGTATGCATGCATGCCGAATGAAAATACTGGAGTTCGCCACAAGAAGACAGATGGTTGGGATGGAAAAAAAATGCCGTGTGCATTTTCAGGGAATATGTAGAGTATAGTGGTCGGTTAATCTTCCACAGTTTGTTGCTACTTGCGGACAAGATTGGTAAGATTCATATTGGAAAACGGTGACAAGACGGAATCGATTACAGACTTCACTTAACACCCCATGCTTAATGTGCTATTTCAAAGACGCATCAAAAGTTGAAACCGTCCATGGAAATAAATCAAAATCGCGTACTCTCAAAGATGACCAGCTCGAAACCTAATTGGATTTAATCTAATAATCCTTCAACCAACTACCAATTCGCCAATTTCGAGTCTTTCTTCCGTTGAGACACTATTCTAACATGTCTATGGTCCCTCCTATTTAGTACCCTCTTCCATATCCATTTGTCGAAACAAGATGAATTATCTCTGTTTCGTAAATAGGCACACTTGGTCGAGCTTCGTTAGGCCAAGGGACGCCTGAAGACGAATGGGCACTTGAACCAGAATGGATACGATTTGTTTCACTCTGTCACCAATCCGACTAAATTTAGACCTGTTGTTGGCATTATCCAGACGATGTGTGTACATCACCACAATGTTATTAGGAGCTTGCCGGTGCTATTATCTACGACATGGATCAATCATCTATACATGCTTTGGATTGTTATCGAAAATATCTTATGAAGTGGATAAATATTGCATTCCAATGCATTTGTATAGTGAATCAATGTCATAGACTTAGCGTAAATTCATCTTGGTATACACTTCTGTTTTCAAATCCGACATTTATATAAATCTTTCCTTTAGCATTATCTTATTAAAATGCCCAAGACCTTGCAGTTCGTGCTTAAAGCGAATATCGAGTACTTGCAAAGAACTTCAATTTGGAAAAATGAATGATTAAAATAATCTTATGTTACAAACAAAGCACAACGTGACTTGTGTAGACAAGGGAAAACNTGGTATATACTTCTGTTTTCAAATCCGACATTTATATAAATCTACCTTGAGCATATCTTATAAAACTGACCAAGACATTGCAGTTTGGGTTTAACTTTTTACGAAAACTTATACAGTGTCATCATGTTCATGTGCATGAATGCTCTATCGGACATGATTCACTATGACATTGACATTACCAAATCCACGGAGCTCATTCTGACATTGCCTCTGGGAGGTATCAAAGTCCATTAAAATATATTTCAAGAATAATTCCTGCGGCAAATTCACACATTAACGCACTACATTAACCATCACTCTAGAAATATCCCATATCCAAAAATGCCTTTAGATAAGGTCGCATCAGTGGTAATGCTTTTAGTACATCTATCTCTAATCAATTACCAATCCCTCCATCCTTCGTGCCCTTGTATCATACAGATTTGATCACATGTCGGCGGTATGAGCACCAAGAATGCCCAATTACTCTGCGTTTATATTTTGACGTAATTAAGCAATTATGTTAATACTCCCATTAATTTATTCGCATGACTCATCATAATTGTAATAGAGATATTGGTCTACGTTGTTTCAGGACGATCTTATCTGATGCGAGATACCGTTTATAATGTGGTGACTGATATCACAACTATTCAACGATAATACATTAAAGCTCAAGTAGAGTTTTGGTAAAGATGAAGATATGTGAATTTGGGGGGATTTTTAACATGACATGTAATTCTTATACATATTTTGAGAGCATAGCATCTTTTTTTACAAACTGATTTGATTTTGACCGTTAAATCATATTTAGCGCCCTCTCTTGGTTATAGCATTATTTTGCTCGTTATCGAGCATATACAAAGTATTTCCAAGATTTGACAATATAATGATATAGAGATACACGCAACAATTAAATTCTTCAATTTTAATCCAATTCTGAACATAGGAAGTTGTCCTTTATCAAGAAAGAAAAAAAGAAAGAAAGAAATACCGTGGTGAAGCACCACGCTATAAAAATTTGCATATTTTAATAGTTATAGCTTTTTCAAAACTCGTTCATTTTTCGCACAATCTTTTGTGCAATATGTTTATGATACTATATTTCATGTAGATTTGAAGACAAAATCTGGTGATAAAAATATTCGCTTTTACCAAAACTATACTTGGGCTTTAAGTATGCACTATGAACTAGAACCTGAAATATTGAATTTGTGGGTTGGATAGGTACAAGAATATTTGAATGCTCATATTTTACATTTCCCAACAATCATTCTACGTACTATCTCTCTTTTTTTAAAGATCCATCTCCCTACTCTGGATCTAGTACATCTATACCAAGGTATTATTAAGCCCTCCCATACTAAATAATCGTTTTCTAGCGGTTCTCCATTTCAAAACTGATGAGAAGTAACTAGTAAAAGTCTTATTTCCACTGATGATATTCACGAAGGTCTCTGTTGTTGAAACGACATGAAACATCAAATTAATTATCTGATCACAAATTGCAATCTCTACATGAGTAATACATGAACGTCACTCATGTTCTGTCAGAATGTTTCATACTACCGCAAACGAGATTTAAACAAGAAAAAAATTCATAACACGTGTAAAAGTTCGGTGGTAACCAATCCGTTTCACCACATTACGAAATCTAGTCTGGGATATCCTCGATCACATCAGAAATTGTCGTCAAGCTACCGCCAGAGTTTGTAATAGCGAAATTATTGGATCAATAACCTTGGTCCGCAAGCTGCTCGGGTCTGCACTTGACACCAGTCAATATGCTCAAAGAAAAATGAGGGAAAATTGTGGTTTATTGAACTAAAAGCGAGACGGAAACGACGATCACACCTGCACACCTTGGGCTTCCATGCTCTGGCCAGTCTCTTCTCCTCTCTTTCCCTTTCTTTCATCTTTGTCTGACAAGGTGAAAATTGAGAAGCTTATGTCGAGGGGATTAAAAACCATCTTGTGAAATGGATTTTTGATAAATGAAAATCAGCGTGAGATGAGGAAAGACCCGCGCGACTCGAATCGGCTGCCGGAAGGGCCGCCCGATACTTGTAGCGCGAATTACATATTTTGGCGTGTTGGTACAGATCAAGTTACGAGATCTCATGTCAAACAAAAAACTTTTTAAAATCGTTTCCCGGCTGTACGCCTACCAAAATTTTCCCACCGACGGTGCTATCAGGTGGCAGAGAAAGGATCACCCATGGATAACCGAGATGGGTGACTCAAAAATATTTCCAAGTAAGTCAATAAAATATTGGGGGATTCCTTACAGAGGGAAATCTATTTGGTGCTCTTCAACGTCATGTTTCAAGATTTTTCAAGGGTCATAAACAATACAGGGATTTGGACACGCGGGACTGAAGTGAATAAATTGAGTCACGAGATACTTGTATGTGCGATGTCGCATCGGCGTGACCTTGGCGTTCACCTTTCACTTTCTTTTTTTAAATCAGGTGAGAGAAATCAATTCTCCATGACTAATATCTCAAGCGTGAATCTCCATCAAGCATTTAATAATCCCATAATTTCACATTGATCGCTCGCCGAGATTTCTCATTAGCAATTTCTCTTCGACTTGCATGAAGAATCGTAAATACGACAGCCAATGCCGGAAATCTCGATGACGATATCATTAAGTATCAAGCGTCAATGTGCATGACTTCGAAATCAATGCACCTCGAGATGGTTTTATATAACAAGCCCTCTGCATATCATCGCCACTTTTAACATCTACAAGGCATTAATCTTCCAGCTCTTTTATTTCTCTTCAGATTATTCTCTTAATCCGTGGAAATTCAAAGTTCCTTGTCGTAGTTGAAGAGATAATGTTGTTTCAAGAATTTCCAACATAGCAACACCTCGTTCATTGCCCTTCTTAGATGACCAAGTGAAACTATAAACCCTCCCTGGACAATCTCCTCTCGCCTGCGATCGGTGTTGAGTGCCCGGAAAGTATCTCTCCCTGTAATCAAAGTATCTATACAAGGTGACTGATTATCATTCAACCAAGAAATTAATTCAACAATGGAATCGGGACCGACTGCTAACTTAATCCGGAATACCTAACCATCAGCCTATCAGACAATCCCATAGAGTAACTCAAACAGCATCATGATTATTCATAGAAAAGTTACTCAATCCTTAATAAACCACGCAGAATTGCAGACTAAGGGGTGGCAGAGTGGTGTGAGGCTACTCGTGACAAATCAGTTTTTCTCTTGACTCACATCTCGCCAATTTCTATAATCAGAATTAAATCATCAGAACCAACATTCAAATCTGATTTTTCCGATACCATACCCATCTAAGAAACGATGAAATTATGCATGCGGTAATTAGATTTCATGTTCAAGGACAATGCTATACGAGGACGGCCCAATTTTGCATTCTCTTAAGTCCAGTTTCAGACGCAATAATCTCGTATGACAGCATGAACACTCCGTCAAGGCGAGAAGGTTATCTCACAGTCACACTACGATAGAGACCTTGGAGCTGAGATATCGATCTTTAATTACCGCGGGAAAAATCGGTTAAATAGACGTGATCCCGGTATAATTGGACATAAATTGCGATTGCATTTGACATTAATATGAGCGATACAAATCAGTTTGACAGATTTTGCAACACAATAAGTTTTATAAAGAAGTAAGTGTTTACATTTCGTGCGGCCGACGAGGTCCATCCATGGACAGAAAATGTTCAAACTTGCTCTTCTTTGCTTGTATTGTAAAGAATTTATTACAAAATTGATTTTTACACATACAACTATTCTTACGCTTTGGTGCCATTCAAAATGATGTTAATGGCGAAACAAAGCTCTCGATTCTCGTGAAAATCAACAGGAAATGCATTTTTTCGAAATGACGACCCCTTGATGCCATATGATATTTGTTCTACTTTGTAAATAATTTATAAATCCTTTCAGCCTCACATATCGCCTTGGTAGCAGGTGAATTGTTCTAACGTGCCAAAATGTTTTCTTTCATCGGTATAACTGATGCTGAGTGGACGGAGCCATCTCTGAAGAAATTCGTTTGCGTGACATTTTGGCACATAGCATTGTAGATGAAGTTAACTGGAATGGTTGGCTTTTTCATTCGATCGACATGTTAAAAACGGTGCATTTAAAGGCATTAATGTACCTGGTGAATTCTATCTTCCAAACGTGACATTTTCATAATAAAACTGAGACATTTCTCACTTTATTTCCCCCAAAAGAGGATGTAATTTTCCACTGCTATAGTGTGAAAGCACGTTTATATTGACGAGTGAAAGAGTGGTGACGTGTCAAAAATGTTCATCTTCTTAGTATTTAAAGGAAATAATCGAACTATAGAGAATAATGACTAGGGTTAGAATGGTAAAACAAGTCCTACGAATTAAAAAAGTATTCTTAGAAGAAAACGAAACTATCCCATACTTCTGACTGAGTTTCAGTTATTTCTGAATTTCTGAAAAGAACATCGTAAATAAAGATGACTTTATAATGTCTGTTCACAGCCATCTGACTAATCATATGCTCATTTTAATCCAGTCTGTTTTTACGTAAGCACATTGAAGTCCACTTTAAAATGAAGCAATAGAATATGCTGTTGGTAACAGTAGAACAAAAATACCCTTCGCCAGACGTTAACGATTGGTATAGACCAGTCATGTGCAAAGGGTGGAACGGAAGAACAAGTGGCTGCGTCCAAAATCAATTCTCATCTGCATCTTGAATTAGATCGATAGATGCAACATAAATTCCACCACTCAAGCAGTCTCTATCATCGCCATCTTCTAGGAAGAAATGATGGAGGTATTAAACGAATGGAAGTTTGGTTGCTATGGTATACATGGAATGTACGAGGAAACAATCTTGTATTTTTTCAACTGTTGACATGCTTTTGTACTTCTAGAGCAAGCGTAACGCAATGTTGGGGAGATATACTAATTTAATTTCGGTGACAGAATGCATGTCATCTAAATCTCAATGATAAGGCTTATTCCCTAAAATGCTGCATTATTATGGACTTCAGATTCAATGTAACTCTGATATTATACGTTTAGTTGATTTATCTCTTCTAGTTGCCGGGATTTTTTTAATCCTTGTCCTATTACTTCTAATACATATTTCCAAGTAATGTCACTGATACTAACAGGAGGCCCAACACAATTTCAGAACGATCTATCCCTGCAGGTTGAGCCTGTCGATGATACGCCATGAGGCAGCAATGCCTATATGACATACGAGGGTATGATCGCATGAAGACATCCCCGGATGAAGATGGTGAATGGGATGGATGATGAGGAAATGAACTTCAATCCTCCACCTCCTCATTACCAGCATTACCCGCCTTAGAACATGATACAGAAGCAATCAAACGCCCCTCGCATCCGCAAAGCCACGGGGATGCGCGCAGGTGGTGGAAACCTGAACGGGACATTAGATCGAAGTGACCTCGCTAGGACCTGACCCTCCTCAACCATGTCAACCCCTGGTGGAAAACAAACTGCTGGTCTGAATGGGTTGATCAGTATGCTGCTGGTGAAATCGAGTCCAGTAATCACTTGTTACACTTACCATGCTTACAGTCTCACAACTTATTCAGAAATATGACTCGATTAGATATTGAAGTTCACACAAAGTATGCAAACCTGGCGTGTTCATTGGCAAGACCCTACGCTTTTCGAATTCAGAAAAATACAAGAATGCTTTTTGTTTCTTATGAATACAAAACCAAATTATTACTACTGAAATCATGGACTCCATCATTTCCAGGAGTTGGGAGTCCATGTTTCACATGCTCTACAAAATAAAGCTGTGCTCTTTTTTAACTTCAGTTAAAGTCATGACTCGAAAAGCATCATTATGATGGGAATAAAAACAAAAATCTTGTACTATAAATTTGAAGCTGATCAAAATCAGGATGGGGTTTGGAACTTTCAATCAAGGGTCGAAGATTCTGCGGAGAAGCCTTGCTCGCGTATCCCTTTGTCAATGAAATCTACGTTAGGGGTAATTCTGTTTGTTCTTCAAGTCGTTCTAGTTGTCAAACCATTATTGTAGGGGTTGGGCAAAGACTAAGCAGGCAACAAGACGCCAACATAAACACGGATATTGTCTTGATTGGGTTGAAACCATGTGTAATTGGGAACGGAAGGAGAAAGATTCGCTGGAAATAGAGACAATATTGACACTCTGTCGTTCTTGAATGTGTATTGGCACCATGAAGAGCCTAGCAATCTCAAATATACAGTCTTGTTCTTTTTCACTTTAAAAACTGACATACAGCGCTACATTTACAATGATATTGTATTAATAAAACTAACTATAGTGTCAATTCCGAAGGCATTTCTGATTCTATTATCACATCATGGCCACAAACTGTGATACAAGATCATAATAATAATAATTGACTTTATATAGCGCTTTTTCCAGAGGGTACAAAGCGCTGCTTAAAAAGACATATAAAAAAATAGCTACATTACGAATTATAAAGATGGGTTTTGAGNTCGTTCTAGTTGTCAAACCATTATTGTAGGGGTTGGGCAAAGACTAAGCAGGCAACAAGACGCCAACATAAACACGGATATTGTCTTGATTGGGTCGAAACCATGTGTAATTCGGAACGGATGGAGAAAGATTCGCTGGAAATAGATACAATATTGACACTCTGTCGTTCTTGAATGTGTATTGGCGCCATGAAGAGCCTAGCAATCTCAAGTATACAGTCTTGTTCTTTCCACTTTAAAAACTGGCATACAGCGCAACATTTACAGTGATATTGTATTTATAATATTAACTATAGTGTCAATTCCGAAGGCATTTCTGATTCTATTATCACATCATGGCCACAGACTCTGATACAAGATATCGGAAACAGGCTGCAAAATGCAAATGATGCATTATTGTGCAGCGTTTCTTTTCATCTCCCTTCCTCCATGGTATAAATCATTTAACATTTATGAGATAGACATTGAACTCTTGCACACAAACGTCATGGATTCATTTAACGGTTATTATTGTGATTAGGATGGATTACCCCCGAACCCTTTATCACTCGGCACTATCCAAGACTTCAAAGCATATTTAGTCGAAAATAGCAACAATATAATCTCTATAGTGTGCTCAAGCACTGTGGAGGGTTTTTATTAGAAATATGATACAGCCCTCAGAGCCATTAAATGATTAGGTTCTTGCCTCGCACATTTGGGTCAAGTATTCACAAACTCAATTCCGTTTTCGGATTAACCCCCATGCTTCTGTTCTGCCCTTACACATCGGATCCTATGAACAGTATCACAGTCGGTTCATTTTCTTCCAGTGAAACTACACACTTATAGAGACCTCTAGCTTCTGCAGTGATGTCTTGGCAAACATTTCGATAAGCCAGGGTTCAAAATCATCTATGATCATGCGAGTTTACATATTTTGCACACATGACAAAAAAGTAGAAATTAACGAATTGTCGTTATTTCGGCCACTCCTTCGTTCTAAGGTCCAAGTTACGCTGCCCAAGATGGACGGGATGATGTCGCCCCATTGAATATCTTAGGAATATAAGGATTACTTCAGAGGTTAGCACCGTTGAAACATCTGAAAAGTGTCCATTTTTATGTAGAGACTTTTAACGAAATTGTAAGTGTGAAGCATAGAAGAAAATTCTCTCGGTAAGTAAGTAGTACCGTTAGATGTTTGGGTACTTGTGACATTCTTTAAGTTGGTCAAAGAATACCGAATAATTACGAACATTATACAATACAAATGTTGCATGAACTTGAACCAAAAGAGTCCCGTCACATCAGTATTTGCCGTATACTGAATAACAATTCGAGGGTTCAACATCCATGACCAGCCAAGACTGTTGATTCCATGCAGCCTAGTGTGTACCGTGTACAGGTGTTCATTAAACAATAAGTAAAGGTGCCCATGCACCCAATCACCAACCATTGAGTCACCGCCAAGATGATCTCCGACAGACTCTCATCTTCACGATTCAACTTCCCCTTTTCCATTGATTTGATTTGATTTGATTTATTTTATTTCCATTTCAATATCATTTTCACAATTTCAACAACAAATTATAATCATTTGCAAGAAAAACAAAAATATTTACAAAGACAGGTCACGATACATAATGTTTGAAAAGCAGGTGATAGAGAGATGGGAGTAGTGGAGCATCTCGTTAAAAAGAGGAATTCAATCCATTTTTGTCTCATATTTCATGTTTCACCCATCCACCATTTGTGGCGTTTATCTGGAAGGATGTGTCCACAATCATGTTTCATTAGTCTTGCAACCGCTGAGCAAACACTGTGAGAGACAAGCGTATGGTGACTGGGACTGGCTCTATCAGAGAACCCGGAGACAAAAATATACTACCTGCAATGGTGTGCGCCGGTATTCCCATTATAAATGGGAACTCTACATCTTATGAGAGATTTGAGGTTCAGACAAGTCTATCCGAGAGTCACCACAAAACACTGTAAAAGTCGGTCCCCAATTTGCATGAAACTTTCAAATGCGCCAGAAAACGATTGCGCGCGAGACTGATTTTGCATCAATTGAACACAAATGTCTCAGACATGTCAGAATCGTTCTTTAGCACCAGAGTACCGGATTTTACATGTTACGGTGCTCTTTTTTCTCACACTCTTATTCTCATTCTACAACTTTAAACCATTCATATACATGGTATATGACACGCCCCTTTTCTACATAACCATGATAACATGAAACAGGAATCAAAGAAATGTGCGGTGGGCAGGTGGGTGCTTTTACTCATACGTTTATCATGTTTATTATCTGGATTAATCCAATAATTTTGCCACTTGAGAATAGAGTGAAGAATTGTTCGCAATACGCTTTCTGAAAGAACTTTCAAATGACACATTATTATCATACAAAGCTTCGTGATCATTGCGGAATACCTTGCGGGACACCCTCCAGCCCACTTATATTTTCCTGATTTCCATCTCCACTCCCAATGCTTCCCTCTCCTCCCTCTTCCACGCAACTGTTCATCACTGTCACTCGAAGTTCCGGCACTTTGTGCTCTCTTGTCTCCTACTTATCCCTTCTACACCACCTTTCAACATGTTCCCCTCAGGTGTCTTGGGTATTGCGATCATTTGCCGATGTTCTCGGTGCCCAAAGCGTACAAGAAGGGGTCATTCTCCTACAAGTCCAGTCCTCCAAACGTTATCTTCTCCCAATGAATGCTTCTTACCTCCTTAAAGTTGTAGATTAAAAAGTAAATAGTGCGTAAAGCTGCTGTCTAAAATAGGATAACGATAGTTAAATTCTTAATACGAAATACGAAAGAAGCCGTAGTCCGTTTTCATTCATTGAGCACCAAACATGCCAAAGTAATAATAAAACCAAACCTTGGAAGCTAGCTGTTTGACACATTAAATTGTCCTTGCGACTTCGACGAATCTAACTCTATTTGTAAAATATTACAAATGAGCATAATTTGTTTTAAAGGGCGATGTCATTGAGACCATTAACAGATAACAGTTGAGTTGAAATTTGGGGACGAACGACTAGAAAAGGGCAAATGTAACTAAATAGGAATATGGTCCTGATGGTTGGTAAACATGACGAAAGCGTGGACTAATGCAGAATGTTAACCCGACAACACAGGGCCGACATGACATAGAGATAAACAAAAATGATTTTCACATATTTCTGAGAGAAGAAAAATACGATTTGGACTGACATGAACGAATATACACGGTCGTGGAAGAAGGCGTACAAATTGCTTTTCGTGATTAAAATTCTAGTTTTCGAGCAGAGGAACATAGATATAATGGGTTCATATCCTTAGTTTTCACCCCTCTTTACACCCTCCTCTTTCATCTCAACTTCCCCTCCCACCTGACCATACTGACCCCATCTTAACAAACTCCAATCTCCACTTTTGCTTCTCCCAGCTTGAGTAACTTCACTAAAGCTCTCGTGTTGTTAACAGGTCCCTCAAGGCGTGGAACACTTACCAAAATGCCCCTCAGGGATGTTGGTTTCATCCCAGAAATGATCGCCCATGGATCTAGCGTTAAAAACCCTTCATGCCTTTAAGAAATTGGAACAAGCATTAGCATATTAGGCAAAACAAAATATGAAATTTTGCCTCCAGCAGGAGTTTTGGGGTCTCGACATTGACGAGAAAATAACAAAACCGCCAACGGTTAGTTTGCTATACTCGAAGATATTTCACATCACGATCAAATGAATACAAAATGTCCCAAATGTGTTCTCTGTCAAAAGCTGCCGACAAATATACACTATAATGCAAATATTAACACACATTGATCGGGTAGGATACAAAGACGAAGAAAATAGAAGGAAGAATTCTCAAGAGCATGTGTTGATTTCAGCATTTCTCTTTTAAAAGTGACGAATTCCTGTCTCGAAACACATAAGATAAACCCTTTTTAATATTCTCGTCATTATGTAATAATTACTGACGGAAAACCGTGGAAAATTGTGGGGTAGACAACTTTTCTGTGATCGAGTACCTATTTTCCGTTGCAACCAACTTGAGATGGGGATTTAAGAGCAGAAATGAAAAGGAAACGCTTAAAACATTTGACGACTTTATCGTTATTACAAAATACCACAAACCACACACACAAAAAACATATTTCTCCAGGGCATTTGTCAAAGCTGTGTTCCACGACATCTTTCTCCTTCTCACTCGGTGGTTCTCAAGCGGTGGTCATGGTGGTGAGATTGATACATTGTTTGAAGAAAGGAGCGATTCTACTTGAAAATGAATCACCGTCAAGGAATATTTCTGTCACATTGAACACATCAACTCCACATCAACTCATAATCGGTATATTGTTCGAGCATGTTGGAGTACGTGAGCTATTCTTTCTCATGACGTTCATCTTGATGTGACTTGGGTTAAAATCCAGACGTGAGCCTGACGAATAAGGCTAATGAACTTGGAGGAAGAAACTTCAAAACTTGAGGATGAAATATCCAATTTTAAAAATGGAAGCATTTACATAATTAATAGGGTAAAACTAAAAAGAGATCTGGAAAAGTTACAGAGTCTAATCTTTGTGACGTCACAAACATGTCTTCTATTATACCCTTCATGTCTGATCAGAATATGATCTAATTTTTTTTTAAACATAAAAAATGACATAATATCCAAAGGTCATTCACCATCCTGGGGTCTAAATGAATGTTTTCCAGTCTGATTGTTTATTTGGCGACGACTATCCATCGCTGCTCTAACAACTAATGTCTCAATAAGATTACTCGTTTTAATTGCAATAGAAAACGGTTGAAACACAACACCGTAATTTAGAGGTGCGATTCCAAATTATTCCAAGAGGCATAAAAAGTTAAGTTTGGGGGGGGGGGGGTAGTGAGCAAAAGACGCTCTATTTCGGTGGATATATATGTCACTGCATTTGCGCAATTTCACACACAACTTTATCCTCTAAATGAAATGCTTTCGAAAACCAACTGGTTTCAAAGTTTACCTAACCTGCGTTTTCATCAGCATGATCTCCAAGCCGTTTCAAAGACCAGTTTCCTCAAATTGGTTATTATTAAACCGGTAATAAATATAGAATGAGATCATTATTCAAAAGGAATGATATAATTTGCATGGCACATCAGAGAAGTATGTAAGTCAAGAATATACGCTAGAGCGTCTTGTCTGCTTTGAAGGGCTTCTCAGTAACACTGTTAAAGTAAACGGTTAAGACGAAATGGAATAGATTTCTCGGAAGTACGCTACGCTTTTGATTGGATATATAGTCTCTATATCCCTGCTCACAAGAACACCGCAGTCTTCACTATCTCATCCACCTGGCACCACCTCGGCTAATCGTTTCATGTATTATATCCCATCAAGTCGATACTTATCCGTACACAAACAGATTAGATAGCAAAGCTGATGCTGATTTCACGAGACTGAGAAGATTTCTTAAAACGCTGTTAGGGAGGCGTGGAGAGGGATGCGCGGCTCCTTTATCTTCCATCCTTTCGAGAAAATATTAGATGTATTTAAGCTTTATTGCGTTACGTCGAGGCGGCCTTCATGTCAGGCCCTGTTCGGGGGAATATCTCAAGATAACCATTACCTTGCCTAATGTATAATATATCATCTTGTAAATGAACAGCAAATAATTCAAGAGGGACGAGGGTCGTCTGAAATTGATTTTAAATTGAATTCAGAGTAACAGAGTAAATACCATTCCTTAGGAAAGCAGATCATGAGAATCGCTTTCAATTCTTGGAGTGGAGTACTCCCAACACGAACTCATCACTTCCAATAAATCACGCAAAATGTTACCTGTGCAACATTTAAGCAGCCGCTTTCGTCTTACCTTGATTGTTTTCTCTCAAACACGATAGCTGGTCCCCTCCTTTTCACGAGTGTTCTGTCTCAAACTCTTACCATTATTGCGCTTAGGGATGTATTCCCCCACTTTCGTAGTCGAGTTTCATCAATCTCTATACCTTATCTACCGTCACTTTTTGGCTAATAGTCTATTCGGCACATTTGATTCATTTTCCAACTGAACAAATACCCAATATATCTTCTCCCAAATAATTCTGCATCACAATCAAGTCTGTTCCTTCTGCTCTGTGATGTATTCATCAACATTGATGCACGTTAAATTCCCTCAAAATAGACTGTTCAGTTCAATCATTCTCCACCTTTCAAAAGGGATTTCTATCTCCATTCACTGAATATTGACTGGTTCTTCAGGAAAATCTACTCTAACCACATAAAGGCCTCTTCGGCTCATGGGCAAGGAATAAAAATTGTTGATTTCAATGATTTTTTACCCTTTGTGTTCAGAAGTGAGAGGTTTTCAAAATTTTCGGTGCATCATTTTTTTTTTTGGAGCAAGTGAGCTTCAAATATTGTCAAAACGACAAGGCAACAATGACACTTGTAAGTTTCGCCCTACAACTAACAAATGCACCACCAGAGTAGGGAAATTGAGCAGCATAAACGTTTAATACCCGATATCTTATCCTTAAGAACTATTTAAGAGCAAGTTTTTATCAAATTCCAGTAGGGTCTCCACCAATATCATGTACATTGGGAATGGAGCTCAAGAATTTGATATACTGAACCAAATATGGACAATACGACTACATTTGTCAAGGGCAAGCAAGATTGCAGAATACTCTTGACAGAACTCTATCTTTAGCTTTGTCCACATTCACGGCACAAGACGGTGTTTACCTCATGTAAACTACGCATGCGTTTGGTAAGTTTCACCAGCTTTGTTTGGAAGGCTGGTGAGTTGACAAACGTTTCTGTTGATTACAGAAAGCACAAGAAATGTGATACTTTTCCAACACTCGACATGCATGATGACAACGGCACCGTGAAGTATCATAAATATTGACAGCATGAAGAAAACAAGCTACATACATATATGTTAACGATATCGTTTCATTTCTCTCTATGGTAATATTTTTTTTGCTTGCATTGAACCGCAAACAACAGCGAAGATGTCATTTCATTCCACATATCAACTCCTTTGTCCTGGGTTGGGAGTACAGTCAGAATACTGCCAGGCCAACTAACAAACATGACATTTTAAAAATGGCAAAAAAAAACTATATATGGAAAACTATTCGATTACCTCGCGCGTAAGTTCAGTGAAAATACTGTACATACTAATTTATCCCTGCTCTTCTCCGAACTTGCATGTGTGTGACAGGTACACGATTGGGGCAATACTGTACACATTTTAGAGCCGATAAGAGGTTTGGTCATTATCAAGCTATTATCAAGTCATTAGAACACAGATGAACATGCAAAGTCCCGAAGGCGTAAATGGATACCATTGCGCGCGCCGCGAAAAAAAAAAGAAGTACAGTGTGCGCGTACATTGTTCGCTCCGATATCCGCAGCAGATTCGGCGAATGGGGATCTTGAACTCGAGTGGACTGCTTCATACTTGAAATTCGGGGAGGACATCAACTCGCTGTATTTGCTCTGATCTTCTCCCTTGAAGAGTGTTGCGTGTCGAAGGTTTGTACAGAGTCCTGTTCGTTCTTTTATTCATTCAGCACTCCATGAGCTAAGGGAACTCGAAGCGCGACAGGAAATTTGAACCATTCCAACCACCAAATTCTCAAAAATTTAGGGATAGAGCAGTTCACTAGGAATATGAAACAAGCAAAATACATACGACATACGAACCAAATGTACTTGTGCAAAGAACAAGATGTGTCCATGGGCATAACACGAAACTTTTTGCTTTTGAAATCCGACGAGTCAAATTGTGCTAACTATCAAACAATTGCATGATGTATTTGTTAGCAAATAATACAGCACATCCTGTATACAGAAACAAATAAAAGCACGTTGAAATAGAAAAGATTTTCTCAGAGCTCATTTTGTAAGAGAACCTCTCATTTGCCTCACGAAGCACCAGAACCCTTCTGCGGCACGGGCAGACGGGGGGAATATTTGAAACCGACACCGTTTTATTTATTGACAATCTATCATCAAATATTGAACAATATATTGCGCCACCAGGGAAGTGCAAATCTTGCCTGAGGATCGCATCTTAATGCTCTCATCCGCTCGTCAAGAACGATGAACATAATGTGAAGATGAAGGGAGGGTAAAAACGGGGTTGGGGGACATGAATATAGTGTGGAAAAGGTTGGAACTTTTTAAAGCAAACGCAAGAGACAAAATATATGATGAAACATAGGCTGTAAAGGTGAAAAGGACGAATGAAAGCAATGAATAGAAGTATGCGCAAGTGGGTTATTGTCCCTAACTCGTAAGAAAATTTAAGAGAAACCTCCTTTAGGACAAATAAACACCGTGAGTAGGTTTGATCCTACAAGACTGAGTATCAGAGTGTATTGGTCAAACAGTGAAAATTTCCCGATAATTCAAATCTAGTATATTCATTCGTCAGCACGAAACATGTAGGCACTTAGAGTGGTTCTTGGTCAAAACGTATGACAAATAAAAATTTCGATCAGATAATCGGTAAACAAGACATGATCAGTCATTAATTTCCGCATGGAATTTTCCTTCCAAAAACGTAATCTTTACGACTTGACCTACATCCGAATAAATGAAGATCATGAAAGAAAGGGAAAATCGTGATCACATTCGAAATGAGTCCCTCCACTTGTCTCCAATAATCATAATTTTTTCTTCTTTCTTCTGAAATCTCATTGCATCTTCCGAACTTTCAAGCGGAACTAACTTTAAAATCGATCACGTCGATTGCAAGACAAGATGCATTCTTTGAAATTCAAACCCAACATCCCCTTGTGAGAGCGGACGAGATCTTATGAATGGAAATCGTGCCATTTCAATTTCTCGTTCCTTTGAGATATTCGTGCAAATCTTATCCCATCCTTCTTCCGAGTCTCCTTTTACAGGGGTTCTCTGTACTTCAAATAGTAAATGAGGCCAGATCGTTATAAAGCAAGGTCCGAAACATGAAAGAGAACAGAATACTCATATCCAGAAGAAAATTGGGTCAGAGATTTAAACGAACGAAATCATCAATGCATTTCAAATTTTCAGGTACTATTCAACAGGTAGGCTTGGGATTTAGATTTCGTGCGTGGAATCTGGTGAACAGTGAAAATGGTAGAGGAAGGTAGAGGAAGAATACATTCCTTCGCCAAGCCTGTACTTTAATAAAATTTTCGCTCAATACAATGAGCAGAACACCATGCACGTGTACCAATACTATGAAGGAAATTTGCTTTTGTGTCTTCCAAATACGTGTTTTCTAATCATCACCCTATTCAAAGCACAGAGGTGTATAAATTGACAATTCCTAGTTCGAACTTAGTTGCTGTAATTAGGAACATTAGGCATCTTCGTAATTGAAATGTAAGAACCTCCTATAGGATTGGCTGAAAAGAGTTAAAATATTACGTTTGAACGACTATTACATACGTTCTAAGACGGATTGGGAACGTTCTCCCATGCCGGTCATTTCATAAAAATATCAAACTAAAATGTGGCCAGTAGCAAGATTCAGTGTACTTATGGGGTAGTGTCAAGTTCGCGTCACCGCAGAAGGAAATTGCCCATTTTGTTCCCATTCCACCTGGCTAGTCCCCAAAATTGCAGTAATCATGAAAAAGTGAATATTAACCACCTCCCTACGTCACTCAACCTCTCATCTATTCTATTCTCCCCATTAACAAATTGGAAAATATTTTAACCCTTTTAGCAAGTGAAGCGCGCAAGAGGCAGGTGCAATTACTTCCGCTAGATTATTTAAAATCATCTGTGACTCATCTTCCTTCGTGTTTTTCTTTCTCTAACCCCATGCGAGGGTCGTCCCATTTATTTGGGGGCCCTCTGCGGCAAGTAAACAACCAGTTTCCCATCGAAATATCCTTCACAAGAAAAGGCGTAACTAATGTGCTTCTACATTAGCATGATTTCATTAGAGAGGGGGAGGCCTGCCAAGTTCATTATATTTTCCCGCCCCTGGAGTAATCAAATTCCAATAAATTTTGTTTTTCTTACTTATTGAGGGTAGTATATTGGAACCATGAGAAATATTAATCTGGTATCGTTGCCACGTGGATGTGTTGTGTGTGGAAGTCGATTCGATGAGCGAAGAAGGAATTCCGATAGATTTTTCTGGTCGGAAGCACATGCGATCGCAATCTCTGATGCCAATTATCCCTACAAAAAGTACATTCACCTTTGCGGATAAGTTCACAAGATAGGGAAAAATCATGAACATGACGAAGGGTTCGAATTCAAAGAGTATGGTCTCGCAGCTCGCTCGTTAACAGAACACAGACCTCAAAATACGCGAAAACAAATATAAAATCCAGAATTTNTCAACCTCTCATCTATTCTATTCTCCCCATTAACAAATTGGAAAATATTTTAACCCTTTTAGCAAGTGAAGCGCGCAAGAGGCAGGTGCAATTACTTCCGCTAGATTATTTAAAATCATCTGTGACTCATCTTCCTTCGTGTTTTTCTTTCTCTAACCCCATGCGAGGGTCGTCCCATTTATTTGGGGGCCCTCTGCGGCAAGTAAACAACCAGATTCCCATCGAAATATCCTTCACAAGAAAAGGCGTAACTAATGTGCTTCTACATTAGCATGATTTCATTAGAGAGGGGGAGGCCTGCCAAGTTCATTATATTTTCCCGCCCCTGGAGTAATCAAATTCCAATAAATTTTGTTTTTCTTACTTATTGAGGGTAGTATATTGGAACCATGAGAAATATTAATCTGGTATCGTTGCCACGTGGATGTGTTGTGTGTGGAAGTCGATTCGATGAGCGAAGAAGGAATTCCGATAGATTTTTCTGGTCGGAAGCACATGCGATCGCAATCTCTGATGCCAATTATCCCTACAAAAAGTACATTCACCTTTGCGGATAAGTTCACAAGATAGGGAAAAATCATGAACATGACGAAGGGTTCGAATTCAAAGAGTATGGTCTCGCAGCTCGCTCGTTAACAGAACACAGACCTCAAAATACGCGAAAACAAATATAAAATCCAGAATTTTTTTTTTTTTTTTTTTTTTTTTTAGAAATGAAGAATACGTAGACGACAGGTATCAAAAGACATTTTATCTGGTTTCTCGAGCATTAATCGAAGATGGAATGAAGGAAGTTTTTCGATTGCGTTATTTCATGCTTCGAGTTCTCTCTCAGCTATCATTACAAGCTTCAATAAAGCGATATGTCCATGTAAAAAATATATGTAAGAAATACATGTACAATTTAAATATAAACGGGTGTTATCTAAAACCTTTTTTCTGATATGGACATATAAAGATTACGGCTGGTGTTGAATTCACCTCCAGTGTTTTAAAGTGTCAGGCTCTCATCAATATCGTGATATAGCGCACTAAGATGTTTCATGACACTATACTGATGTGCGAACGACAGCGAAGTCTAAATCAATATTGTTGAGATTTTCCTTATGTCATAAGGATGTTAATCGATTACTGTTTTCATGAACCTGTCTCCCTATTCAACGCAAGATGTAATTTGTTGAAAAGACCACTATTCATAATTTGGATGCAAGTACAGGTGCTGTGTTGTACTTTCCCTTACTAGACACAACTACGTCAAACTGTAGCAGAAATGTATAGGAAACTGTAATTGAAAGTCGCTCAAGAGTAAAACATCGATATGACAACGGTTGCTATCCAGAGACACGGCCAAGTACGTGCCACCACATAGGTGTTAAATGTAAACACCATTGTAACGACTGTGTGCCTCTGGCTCGGGTTTAATTGCCTTTCCTCCATTTCTTCCATCACGAATTCATACCGTTATAATGGGTTTAAACTGTCATCTTAGCACAGATCCTTTTTTAAGTTCACACATCTCTTTTTTAGGGTGAGTGATCAGTCTCCTCGGGGTTCATTCCAGAGCAATACCGAGATAATTTGCAAGCGTGTGTAGTGCTGTTTAAATTGTTTACTCTGTAAACATGACACGTAATGTGGTCGTCACCTTTAATCTTTGTGAATATCGTCACTTGTTTTCGTCCAGATATCTTGGCGCGCGTGTTGTGTGAGCGCGTAGGCACACGAGTAGAAAGTGCGCCAGGAGGGTTTCCGGTGAGGATCACTCACGGAGTTGTAACTAATTAATCAAAAACTTTGCCTCCTATCATTTGGAAACCAGCATGAGTAAGATACCTCCAAGACATGTTGGAGTCAAAATTTGTCCTGGCACTTACCATGAAATCATGTGTCTGGTGGAACATGATGAAAGCAAGGGAATGACAGACGGAATGTGCCAACATTATGTTATTGTAGACTGGCGCCAGGCGTATGGAGGGTGACCCCTCGAGAAACAATTTCATGTCTAAATACCCCCGTGATTTCACCATTAATTACATATATCGATTCGCATGAATGTTTTACTCTTACCTGACATTCACAATCATAATGGCCTGCGGTTTTGCAATCTGACAGGATGAGTTTTCCATATTGCCAGGGTTTCACGCCCTTTTACATTGCCTCCTTTTGCTTCCCTGTCTACAAAGACAGCTGAAACTATTTCCATGCTTTGGAATTTGTTACCAATGTTTATTGAAAATGTGGAGAAGCCCCTAACGTAACTAATTTTACGTCTCCAGCATTTTATTTTATACCCTCCCGAGGAAAAGATTTGGCAGCTGCGTGTACAAACAATCAGAGACGTATGTCACCCGATACATAAATCGAATCGAAAGCCATTCACAAATCTTTTCCACGCCAATTAAAAAACACAGTATCCCGATCAATGAAGAAAACATAACTCGATACTTCAGCATCTACGTAATGTCAAGAGCATCACTGTACCATAATAGTGTACGTCCAGCGTATGCGCTTGTTGTTGTTTTTGGCTTTAACGGCGCTTCATTCATGTATGAATATTTGCGCTTGGAACTTTATGTACTTCAAATACAAAAGCAATTCTCTGAACGATCAAACCATCTATCGTTCCGAAATGTATTCAATTCAATGTCGAACGAATATAATAGAAACAGACTATTAATTCGAGTGAAATATTTCTGTTCAGACCTCAGTGAAATGGGTATTTTCAAACATGTGCAACTTCAGCTTTTCATAATTGTGGAACTTACTTCGTAACACCTCAAGAAAATAATTCCCCGCGTTGAATCAAGCTGGTCGTGACAAAGTATTTTACGTGTTCAATCTCGGACCTAGAACTCTGTTAGGTCCGTTGTCCTATGTCAGGTGCCGTTGACCAAGGAGACCAAAATGACCTAGTCTCGTTGGCACACACTGTACCGTGCACATAGAAACTGACGGCTGGTGCCGGTCAACTAGTCTCTTACCTGACGATAAGAGGCTTTACATGTAGAAGGAAATCAAGAGATTGGATAGGGAAACACCGACGACTGGTGTACATAGACTAGTCTCTCATGATGATGAGAGGCTTTACATCAGGTAGAAGGAACGCGAGAGATTGGAGAGGAGAACACTGACGGCTGGTGTACGTAGACTAGTCTCTCACCTGGTGACGATGAGAGGCTTTACAGGTAGAATGAACTCGTGATATCTGAGAGGGAAATACTGACGGCTGGTGTACGTAGACTAGTCTCTCACCTGCTGGTGATGAGAGGCTTTACAGGTAGAAGGAAATCGAGAGATTGGAGTGGGAAACACTCGTCACCCTGTCAACGCCATTTACAAGTTCTCTCACAGTCATTGCCATTAAACATCCACCAACCTCTCCCCGATCGGAAATATATCCCCTGCCACCCTTCTTATAGCGGTCAATGTGGCTTCCAGCTGAATTTCAATGTGCACACCTTTTAAATATTAAAGGCGTCGGTTTATGCACCACACCTGCGTAATATGTTGAAGTGAAAAAAAGTGTACGAAAGTCACACCGTGGTTCACTATCACCAGTCACCCACGAACGGAAGGGTAATGAATTGACTTGTCAACCTGCCCAGGTCAATGACATTCGCAAAAAAATACGTGGGGGTAAGTCAATAGACTTGTTATCTCGAGTTGGAGGTGGTATGTCTATGCCTCGATGTAGTCAGCTTAATGTTATCCTAATCTACTAAACACATATGATAAAGAAAATTTCCACGTAGATTTTACATAAAACAACTGCCATTTTGTTAATGGTGAGATACACATGCTGGAGTACGGGTACACTGATAGCTCTGCTGAAAGTGAGCGTAGGCAGGGCAGTCAGACTATCCCTCATCTTCTGAGGTGCAAAAACAATATTACCACCGTGTACCTAGAGGGACCTGGCAGTGGCGAATGATGTGGCTCTGTCATGTGCAAGAATATTGGGAAAGGTGATGTGATGACACAAGATGATGAGAACAATATCGTAAGGGCATTATTTTCCTTTTCGTATTTACTCCAAAAATGATTTTGCAAGTGAGAATCACTTTGTGTCATCACAACTTCGCAAAAATATCATCGAAATTCCTCTTCTGAGTTTCATCATCATAACGTCATGATTAACCCTGTCACTAAATACTCTCTTGGCATACACTGTGTGCTCCAAAGTATAATAATAATAGATGCAATTTATATAGCGCATGTATCCACTCTGCTGAGTGCTCAAGGTGCTTTACATTACAGTATGATCTTTAACTGCAGTTGGATGAACCCTCATGAATGTGATGGGACAGTGATTTTTTTTACAAAAAGGAAGTGACGATCGGTGAGATAGGTTGGAGGACTTTCACCAAACACCCCATTTTTCATTGACGTTCACATCTTGCCTCAAGTCGAGGCACTCTAATTAAAAAGAGCGTGCCAAAACGGGGAGGCTTCTAGTGGGCGTGAGCACTAAAATTTTAAAAGCAAGACTCTCCCAATCCAATGTCCTCAGGAAAGTTTTTAGATCTTTAAGAAGCGCCCTCTTTTGCGAAGTATGACTCATCCATCCGTATAATCTGGAGAGATTGAAGAGCGCCATCATATCCTAGACCTACCTACCTACATCGCTCCCGAACTCGCCTTTCCTGTGAGATGCGACGACCTCATGAATAAGAGATGATGGAGACTGAGAAGGAAGAGGCAACTCAAGTCACGATGCTTTCGTGATTTCCTCGAGTGAAAAAGACAGGATTACTGAATTACCAGTCACCTTCATTTCCCTTCGCGCTTAGTCGGTTTTAGAGGGCATGATATGCCGAAACACCAACAGTGTAAACACAATACTTTAACATGGTTAATGCAAGCATGTGTAATCCAAATCAATGTGATACTCATGCACCATTCGGTAGATGTAAATTTTTAGTGACATTGCCCTGGTTACAATCATTCGGGGAAAAAATGTGTTTCTTGCGATTTTAGCATGTTATAGATGAGTTTGGTTTTGGCTAGTTTCCTCTTGAAAACAATTACATTCAAAATCTCAGTCGTTTACATGTAAACGATGTGCCATACAATTGTTCCGACGCTTTCCAATATTCAAATGTGACAACTGGTATTGCACAGATCGATAACACAGTCATGTCAGCGGGCAGTAACGGTATGTGTTGATGGATTATCCGAATACTGATGTGGCGATTCCCCAAGCAGAAGCTCCTTTAAGTTATCTCTTCACTCAACACCAATACAAATCATTGTAATTGGTAAAGCAGAGATAGAGAGTGGGACACATTCAAACATTGCGGTGATGAGAGGTTTGGGTATTTGTGATTCAAGGGCCCTGGTAATTCTTCGTGCACCACGCTCTCATGATTTATTCAACCACAATGACATTGACTGAGCATTGGTTTGGGAGAGACGGTGTGTATCACCAGAACGAACCATCAGATATGTCACCGAATGGGTCCTCTACGTCTGTCCAAACAAACGGTCTTGGTTGGAGCGGTTCAGCTCTTTGAAGAATTCAAAGAATACACGTGATTAATCTGGTGAGCATGGTCAGTTCTCCTCATTTTGAAGCGGGTCAGCTCTTTGAAGATTTCAAGGAATACACGTGATTAATCTGGTGAGCATGGTCAGTTCTCCTCATATTGAAGTCTTATTACCCTTCACCCCCCCCCCCTGCTTTCACCAAAGACCTACAATGGACTATGTTTAAACAGGACAATAATGTATTCCCGAAGAGTACCAGTACAGAAGTGTCCAACAATCAAGGAGAATCGTGAGATGGTTAGAAAAAGACATTCATCAAAAATAGGCACTGCAAACATGGCAAAACGTGGATGGATTGAATGAAAGCGTTTTGAATTTTCTTCCGTGAGATAAAATACATTCAGTATTGGAAGAGGGATGATTCAGAAAAAAATATGGTCGTATTAGAGGGTAACCGACATCATATACCTATGCAATTGCGAAGTGTCACACCTCTGTGGATTCCGAGTATCTCCGTTCGCTGTTATCATAGATCTATGCTGTTATCCATCTCCGACATATTATATGAGAGGTTTTTTTAAAGTAAAAACGGGGCACTTCAATAAGTTGAGGGTCCTAAATGTGCATGATGCAGCACTAGTACTGGTGTGTACGCGACCTGCACTGTGAACATTTGCATTATACGTGCATCCATCTCAATAGCAATCAGTGCCATGTTTTCTACAGGCACATCGTGTCAAGGACCCCATATGCACTGCATGTCCATGAATAAAACATGTTCATGTGACCGTTCATGTTCATCTTCGACCATCTCACTCATTTCCCGTTTATCGGCATCAAATCAAAATCCGCTGAGAAATCAAGAAACAAAATCGCCAAGAAAAAAAGGGAAGAACTTCACACGAAATTGGATTTTTTTCAAGGTCGAGGAACACCTTGGATTCTCTTTCCACCCGAGCATGGTCTTTGTTTTATGACGCTGGAATTTTGGAACTATCGCATTGAATACTTTTCTCAAATATCATTGATATCCATGCTGTCCTTACAACATTTGAAAGTTTGCATCGTTCGTTGAAATTGCGGGTTTGTTTAAAAACTAAATTATCTTCAACATAATGTTCAATATAAGCTACAAAGGCTACCCTTTGAATTATGGTAGTTTCACTGTCCAATACAAATTTCATAAATTCAATGTATGGTATTTAAGCTCTAATGTGTCCAAAACGAATAACCCTCAGTAACTACCATTTACCTGTAATCCCATAAAGCCCAAATGGGTGCCAACATTAGGCAGTTAAATAATTTTAAAATAATTTTCTCATGCTTATTGAGAAATAAACTTCACAACAGAGAGACGAATATGAACACTAAACACTAAATGAAATTCGTCCGTGGTTGTAAAATGTACTCCTTACTTGTTGCCCATTCACACAGCTGCTTCATATCTTAATTCGAATTGGGCTGTGTGTGAGTTCAAGGAGCCCCTTAAGGGTTATGTGTCACGTGCACAACATGGTGCACAATTTCTGCCCATTTGGAATAACATTCAAACCGATTGCGAAACTAGAATCTACAGACTTGACGTACGAGTGAAGCAATGAGAAAGAACATACACAGGGGTAGGTAGCCTTTCAGCACTGTTCAAATTCGAGAGAGCAATAATCATTACCTACTATTTATTGACCCCTCTCTTGTACACCTGGGCTAAAGATGACGTGGGCCTATTGTATGATCAACCAGGGAGTTGGGAATTTGAAACTCCCTGGATCAACAAAGGGTAGCAAATAGAAGGCCATTGATCGCACGTGAGGTCCGTATGAGGACAAACTGCCCTATTGGATATGAACCTACAGGTGTGTCTTTTTGAAAGAGGTATCATGAAAAATAATTAGACTAGGTTAGAGGGGTATTATTCGACTGGCCTTTTAGGGATGTGGTTGAAAATACGAGGATCTCAGCCAAGAATAATTCGTTTATGACCTCGTTCAGATCTATGGCGTTAGATAAATTTAATGGAAACATGTTTTTACAACCAAAAAAACCGAGTTTAACGGCAGGTCTGAACGGAACAAGCAGTCACGAAAGTGGATTTCTAAACTGGTTTGGAAATCCACTTCGCGAGGTAGATTTTCGTGACCAGGAACCAGTTCACCCGGAAATTTTAACGCTAAATACTCGTATAGCAGCCTTGGGTAGATTTAACTTCATGTGACATTGAAGCGCTCACAAGACTTAAACAGGTAGTCAATGTGAGAGCGCAACGGGGATCACAGAAGAACATGACCAGCAATTTACCCGTCACCTTGCAACAGAACACTTTGTGTGAAATGTACTTCAAATCCACTTCGTGTGCCTCTAGATTTAAAAGGGACGCATCTGCCTTTACGAACGGGGTTTGGAACCTAGATAAGTGGAAGTCGCTTTCGAAAACTAGATTTGAACGGGGCCAATGACATACGATGATTTCAACCAAGAAAGGCCATCTCCATTCATGTTGATTGAAACGCACCAGTAAAGTAGCAATGCACGATAAGTCCGTACAGTGAGCAGAACATTTCTCGGGTCGAGTACGCACTTAATGCTTTCAACAATGAATTTTCAAGACATCCATTTTATTTGTCACACGGATGTTCGCATTGGGGATAAATTACCGGTTGCTACTGACTGACTAATGTAGACAGTGAGTTACAACAATATTGTTGAAGTTTACGGTCAGTTCCCTGCCCAAACATTGGTACGTGCCGCAGTTAGGTTGCTGGCCGTCCAAGGTACTCTTCTGGCTAATCATGCTAATGAACAAATTAAGCTCGTTCATAATAGCTCAGTAATACCATAGACCTACCACGGTAATACACTCTACAATATTGCCAGTCACAGTTGTTTAGCTAAAAAATCAGGTTACATTTTCTGGAAAATTCAAATAACTCAAAAGTCATATGCTGATTTATATATTAGAATTAGTGTCCTTGGACAGCAGGAGGCCAACAATTGTGGGTCATACAGTATGGACAGAATAAAGTTACCAGTGTCCCACGAGGTCCCACGAAAATGCATGTGTTTTGCATAGGCTTTGGTGGGACATGGCGGGAAACTGTAATATTGTAAGATAAATCCTTTCAGAATTATCAATCACGGCTTCCATGCATCTTCTGATTATGAAGTCCGAAATGCTTGACCACTCTTGACCGCTAACAGCATCATCGGGTCAGCTGAACCCCATTAACAGAGGTCAATGACATCGGTGTGTCATCCTCTCTCCAGGGGAGGATAATCACTTTCGTCTTCCCCGACTCCTCCAATTGTCTAAATCATCCGCACCACGGGTGGCGTAATCAGGGATCGTTGCCCTAAACCGTCATCGCCGCCGTCACCAACATCAAAACGTGGTTCAAATTGAATAAATATCCTGTCACATCCATGGTATCACATGGAACTTCGTGGTGTATGTAACGTTGATTATTCGATTCAACCCAGTCACGAAATCTTTCATGGCGCACGACGGGGATCCTGTAAACCCTAACAAAATCGAGCAAAATCTTAATCGCCAACGGAATGTGTACAAAGAAAAGCTTGCGACCCAAGGTTTAATCTGACATCATGATCTTTGTAATACTTTGATGTAGGCCTATACTAATGTTATTTTCAAACAACTAAAATGACATTGCCATCAAGCATAGACGACTATGTCGCGATCTTTAATAACGATGTTAACAGGTAGAAAAGGAACAATTCCCCCCAAACAAATTACAGGTTTGCTAAAATAAGGTACACTCGTAAATGGCCATTACATGCAAATGTCAAGGAGCAGACAATTCAGTGAGAGGTGGTTTCAGGATGTCTAGAATGAACACAATCCATAGAGATTGGATTGTGTAATAAGCTTTGGGCGACTTATATCCCTTCAGTCTGCTAAACGCAAGATTCGATGCCGTCTGTCAGATTAGGGCGTCGGGGTTTATCGGGATTCCACTCCACTGTCAGAATCGATCAGAACTCTACTCTCAAATTTTGGGGAGAAAATACATGGCGAGTTTCACCTAGCCCCGTGTAACAAGCAAACGTAATACTATGTAGCCTAAATGGCCCCTTCTATAACATGTTTAAAACAAATTTCTTCGAGATCATACAAGTAGCTAAAACCAGGAAACTTGGGCAACGTAGCTGTTTAATTTAAAGTTGAGGGCATTTCAATCCATTTTTAACATAAATTCTAATAATGGGTGGCAGCAGGGTGGTCAAAAGTAATAGCGAAAAAATAAGATATAGATGGATTTCAAAAATTAAAAAAAAAACATGAATGATTCTTCGAAAACATGATTGACCCTGCATGTGCAGACAGCGCATAATAGGGTAAAATTGTTTTATAGGTCATGATCACATAGGACCGCGGAAGCAACACGATTCAACACGACGCTTTGTTAATTCACAGTTAACTGCCTCCGAACAAGAGTCGTGTTGAATCGTGTTGCTTCCGGGGCCCATATGTAACCGGGGCTCACATGTGTTGGAGAACTAACAAAATAAAAATCCGGACAGTCCAAGAGAGGACTTGAGCAAAGAGAAACAACCGCCCCCACCGATTTCGTTTCGTGCTCTCGTGCAAATCCAAATCGATCCTTCTTTGAAAAGGTTGGCTTCCATGGGAAATGAAACTAAATACTGAGAACACATGGCTGTCGACTATTTGGCACCATTATAATGGCTAAAATCATAAAGATATATTTCATAATGAATGTAATACATTGGTAAAACAATAATAGTTTCCATCCATTTCTAATGTCAAGTCCAGTCCAACATATCAATATCTTTAAAAAATTGAACTTAGACGTTGATATACTAATTGCATCAAATAAGAGTAAAAAGGGGACAGTCATATTACATGTACGTGTAAAATTATTAAAATACACGAATACTCTACTAAAGCTAGGTATTTTATGATTTTTGTCGTGTATTTCTCCTAAAATAAGCAAAAATCACTACCCAAGCCCAAGGGGATTAGCACATTCTATCGTGAAACCAAGGAACGTGCCTAATAACCTCCTTAATCGTTCGGCTTGACCGACGATTACCCTCCCATCTAATACTCTCAAAATGAATACAAAGCAAAGCATAACAAAATGGCGTCACATGTGAGATACAGAAGCACCATGGAGTTGTCCAAGCATAGTGTAGACAAATGATCACCTCCCAATTATGACATACCTCGAACTGATAAACCCATCTTCAGAGCTCAGAAATATGGGGCAACAGCAAGTATAGTCCAGGAAAATCGTTACAGAATTAGAATGATTGACATCATTGGTGATTAATTCAAAATTTCTTTGCCCCGAGCACCACTTCAAAAGAGGGCGTCGTGTTGAATGAGCACTCGCTCCATCAACAGAAAATGAAAATGAATGAATGGTTGGCAAAGTACAATGGTATCTACCTGATAGATCTGGAGACATAATCATTCCAGTCAATGCCGTGAAAAATATGAAAATCTGAAGAGATATATGGACTGATCGGTATAATTTCTTTACATAAAATCGATGACAAAAGCCAAAGGGCTGTTATAAGGGCAGTCTTTTATCCTTTGAGGACGTTAGAAAGAATCTAATCTCATACATCACACACAATAATGATAATAATGAGTCAAAAGTGCCAAGTATACTGCAAAAATAGAGAGTAAAATGTAGGCATAAGTTTGCACCTATTCATTATGTTCATAAGCCTACATGAATCTAAACTAACGAAGTGGCTACAGTATAATATGTAATTTTTCTTTAGCCAAAAGTCAACCTCAATGGGACGAATGATATCCAATTTCTAGATTATCCATAGAACATCCCGAAATTGTTGGATATAATTCTAGCCCATATAAATATATTAATCTTTCTATATGTTTTTAGCTTCGTTAAACGTGTTCTTAATACACCTGGGGCATACACATGCAAAATATAACATACATGTAATTATCCCCGTCAGAAAAACCTGCAGTAAAAGGCCCTGCATGGGGCTAAACTATCATTGTGCGTTGCAAACGAGGACGAAAATGGAGATCAAAAGACGAAAATTTGGAATTGTGTGAGAAGCGACACCGTGATAAGCTGATATTGTTCCGAGCGAATTTATGAATTGCTCGCTCGTTTACCACATGACTGAATCATAATCATCGGCGGTTTACGGTCATGGAATACAACAAAAAGAAGAATAAGGGAATCACTTCCTGAAGAAGAAGACCCACGATCACGGTGGATTTTCCACTTGCTCGAACCTGTCAAGGTATGGAGTGACACCATTTATTACACTGGATAGTTAATCATCCCATGGACCTACTGCCCGTGGACGACCGGTGATCTTTATTTGTCGTGAGAGATGCGCCGACAGATTTCAAAGAGAAAACATTTCGGCTCTCGTGCCACACATCGTTACGTAACCGAACTTTTAGCTTGAGCCAAGATCTTGCAGAGATGGTTTGTCTCCCTGATGGGGGAAAAATCTCTAGGTTTGGGTGAAAATTTGAAATTTGTCGGCAGATCCCCGATTTCAGAGGAGTGAAGGCGGTCTCAAGTCCATGTTTCAAAAGTCCAAGCTGAACCACTCCAGCACGATGTATACTCCCGAGCTGTGTATGCACGGTGGTGTACATGTATGCAAGGAGCTGTTTTCAGAGACCAAAATGGTCAATGATGTTCGATCTGTAACAAATTCCGCCCTGGGCGCATTTTTACACAAAAGCTATTAATTACTATTCCGGCTAATTGCATTTAGGCATGCACATACATTTCCACTCCTTGGAGAGTATTCCAGCAATTAAGATACTTGTTGCTAAATTGACCAGGATGGTCATTTCCAACCGGATCAAAATCACACCAGGGTAGAGTGCAGCACAATATGGATACATTTCGTGCTGAAGGAAATTAGCGCCATGAGTGGGATTTGAACACACAACTCTCTGGTTGAAAGGTGTCAGGACCACTACACTACGACACTTCCGACGGGGACTGGACTGTAAGGAAAGTGGGAAAATAATTCATGAAACAATATTTGGCATGCAAACAGGAAGGAGCCAACTTTATTGATGGGAACTATAGCTACCCCTCAGTGATCGTGCGTGCTTCGTCGGCCGAAAGCAACAACATTTTCATTTTGAAGAAATCCTCTACACTTCGTGCCTAACTGTCTAAAATTCGTTTTTGTTGGGTTTTGTTTCACTTTTGCCAAAGATTTCTTTAAATCATATCGCAAAGCTTTCAAACAGACTACTCTGTTTGCATATGTTACACCCATGCATGATTATTCTCTTCCCCATCAGACAGAACCCTTCGAAATCAGGCAGGGGCAGACATCAAATAAGGGGCGAGGGGTGAATGGGGATTGCCATTTTGATTCATTCTGAAATTGCGAACCTCTGAAAATATTGTCTGGAGAAAGATGGAGGCGCCTCAGCGTCATCAAAAATGTTTGCTCGGGGAAAGATGATCATCTCAATCATGTTAACCGGAGAATTATGTGTAGTTCAGCGTCATGGAACACAGCCCAATGGTGGCGCCTGAGGAACGTGGTTCTGTTTTAAACATGGGAGCACTTCAGTATCTGTTTCTCCGACCAATTCCTTCTTCAGGCTGAACACTTTTCGAATTCTGAATTATTGGAAAATATTGACATCCACTTAGTTACCTAGTGTTGCAATGACTACAATTCATGTGTGGCAGATGGGGTTGGAAATCGACATTGCCCAAAAGATCAGAGTTACTGTGTCATAAAATAATGTATCATTTTCAAATAACCACATCGACGCAGAACGTACATCAGACCTACAGTGTATTGCACATTGTAGCCAAGGTGTCTCCATTTCGAGCAATGGTATTCTCTCATGACACAAAGCTGCAGATGCGCCTTTGGTCGGTGCATTTGCTTGCAGAGTAGAATGAAATTAAGTTATTGGATTCATTAAATATGATGATGGGTGGGTGAGACTGAACACCAACGTGTGGCTTCTAAGAGCCAACAGCATTACACGTGTCCAGTCGTATCATCTACCACCATTGATAAGGTACGCACAGCACCAATCTTTGGTTTCTATTTCTCTGGCTCGGCAACACTGCCAACCAAATGCTAAAAAGCGGCGCGTGAAATAGAGGATATGAATAAAAATACGGAGCGTCACCTGATCTCCATGGCTCCCAAAATATGCCACAGACTTGTCATTTCTAGTTTCTGCAATATTATCATACTTTCTGAATGGCTAACCAAGAACGCCATTTCATTTTGGCACTTGAGTACGATGAAGTTTGATCTCCCCGAAGCGCGTGTGAGAGGTATATAATTCTGCGCAGGGGAGAGCGACTCTGAAGCAGACTTTCACCTCGACGCGACAAAGAGCGGGAATCTGACTAAGCATCGCACATTTTGGAGTAATAAAGATATTGTTTCGTCACTTAACCCAGTTCATGTTCGAAAGCTGTGCATATACACCCCTTTCTTTTTGCTTGGTAAATGTCCACAGGGAAAATCTATGGAAAATTGTCGCATGCAAATGCGCCAAGCAGCCAAGAGGGTCCCTAAACAGGGAGAGAGAAGCAACAAGGGACGAAACCAAGATGGAACTCTTCACCCCAAAATGTAATATTGAAGTCATATGCATTCCTGTTGAATTTCCATGCACATATTTTCCACTTCGCCTGTTCTTTCACCAAAAAGGTGAAAAACATATTCACTGCATGATCGATCTAATTGCCTGTTTCGAGGTTTGGTTCCATCCTACTGTTTCAACAGAGTACAATCTCGCAGCAAACTAATAAAAGACACTCAACTTCAAGAGAGCTGGGGAATTTATGACAAATTTCGAAAGCTCTCTCAAGTTTCATATTTTTATCAGCCTAATCAGGAATGATTGGCACACTCTCGAAGATGTTAGAGGGCGATAAAAATGACAGTGTCGTTTATTAGACAATCAAGGATGGTTTTCATTTGAAGTTTGATGGACAGCAAACGAAAAATTAAAATCATCTGGCCCTTTCAAAATCACAGAGAAAATACAGCCGTCGAGTGAGGAAATATGGACGAACGACTTCTCTCTACAACTTCACAAAATACCAAACATATATGTAACTTGTTAATCTATGCGCCAAAATATGCCCAAAAATGTTTAGCTCTGAGTCAAAATAACTTCACATCACGTCTCGTGAATGTTGACGTTAAATGCGGGTCCAAAACATCATGATGATAATGATAGAGAAAAAAATTGAAGAAAATCAGAATTCACCCTCTCCCTTCGCCAACTTAAAATGCGATTCGCATTTTGGCACGTCACAGAAAGTAAAATGAGACAATTCTGCATGTTCTGTGGTTGCCTATAGCATACTGAAATGACACCATTAATCACCTTTTTCGTGCCATCTTGTCAGTCACACACTTTCAGGCATTGACATCAATATGACCACGAAAATGTTCAATTGTAGTATCCCCTTATTAAGGCATGCCCTATAAAGATTTCTTTGGTGAAAAGCCTCATAAAAGGAAGCATAGATTTCATTTTACAAAACATGATCAGCCGAGGGATATACATCCAAAGAGGACACACAAATGGGTAAACAAACTCATATATAATCGTTAGCCTTGGAGATTTACTTTTAAATAGTCATTTATAAAAAGTAATCAATCGAATCAGGGAAAAACTACTTCTTCTCTTCATGATCAAACATGTAATCTGGAGGCAAGAAATTTGAAGCAGCAACTAACTTTTAAAAAGAAGTCATAATATTTTTTAAAGAACCGGAATAACATTTTCATCGTTTTCTGTGTCGACTTTATTTTGAAATGAAAAGAAAGTTGATTTTATTAAAATGTTGCTCCCCATTTTGGGGGCCTTATAATATAAAGCATAAAAAAACATTGCATAGTCATTTGAAAAAGTGATATACGTCATAACAGAAATACATTATAACTGATATACATTCATTTCTGATAAATATCATTCCTTCTAATCAATCAAAAATTATCACAAAGAAGGCCGTCATTCATGATGTCACCATAGTACAGACAGTGCATAAGACGGAAGGATACACACTTCATATCGATCGACCAACATGCAAACATCTGCAACGTAATTTTCTATCACAGAAAATTATGGTTGTCTGTCAAAAATAGAGGTGTTTGATGTGATGAAATTTCCGCAAATCAAGACAACTGTAAGCAGCCAATGCACTTTCGATTCGAATTAAGAGCATTGAAATATGGACCGCCTTCAATTAAGACGTTGTGATGAAGGTGGTTTTGTTCAGTGGCAGCAGGTGAGTGCCCTCATGGGTGTGATAAATTCAATAAAACAACGATAACAGGAAAATTGCTACATCCATAATACTTTTATCTCTATACCAGAAATAAAAGAAATGATAGAGGGGGTGTTATTGTTGTTGTTGCTCTCGTCGTCATCGTTGTTGTTGATGTTGTTGCTGCTATTGTTGTTGTTGTTGCTGCTATTGTTGTTGTTGTTGCTGTTGATGTCGTTGGGTCACAGTTACAATCTTCTTGAAACTGCATATAATTAGCTGAATAATAGGCGCATAAAACAGAATTATTCTCACCATCTTGAAAATCACCCACACTGTCAAGGCTGTATTGTCGTTCAATCAGTATTTCTATTTGTAGATACAATTTTTATTCATTGGCTACTTGGGATGCATTGCTGTATATTCCATCCAATTTCACAACATCTATAGCGGTGTTTCAATAATAACTGACACAAAAGAAATTGTCATCACAAAACATCAAACCATTAATGTGAAAAAAAAACATTAATGTGAAAAAGCCATCAATAATTGAAATACGATCAACGAACCCCGCAAAAGATATGGTCTCTCTCTCTCTCTTTTCCTCTCTCTCTTTTAAAGTAACTCTACGTACAAATATCTACATTATTCCCCCAAACTTACATGCATATCCGAAAATAGCCTACAGAAATACACCCATGCATATCGGTTTTGATGGGCCTCATTCTGTCCCAGTTGTCTGTAGTAATGATTGCTTTTCACTTCCATATCATTCCAAATCTATAGAGATATCTTAAACAGAGTAGCCTTGATAAAGTCATTGTAACGGCCCAGGATTTATTTTGACACAATTGTATCTCACAAATTAAATAATCTTCAAAGCACTGATTCTGAAAGAGGCTCTGTATGCGAAGTGTCCCCCGCTGAACCCGTAATACTCATATCGGTGTAGAACTTTTCACATCAAATAGGATGACTTTATCTTCGTACGTATTCATCGCATCTTCATTCAACAGTTCAATTTGAGGCTGATTTATGATGCATGCATTCAGATTTGGGGAACAAGATTCAATACAGATTACAGAGTTTGATTATACAGTCATCGCTACACTATTCAACTATAAATTATGCTTATGATCATCTGGAAATAGGTGCAAAGAAGACTTCGTTGGAAAAAAATTTAAGGTCAGGCATCATATCGCTACGTCGTCTACATGTAGCTGTACAGTAGAATGACCAATTGTCATGATTGCAAAGATAAGTTCACTGCATATTCATGTACATGAAAACAAATATCAAGAGCAAAAAGCCCATGGTACTTGAAGTTGAACTCGTATGAAGTTGAAGAATTCCCTATTCCCCAAGCCAGCAAGTCATCGCTAAACATGTCAACATCTACATCTGATATGACTCTTTTTTTTCGTGGTACGCAGCAAGAATATAAGGAGTGTTACAACGGAACGGAAATCCTGGGTGAAGATTCAACTCTGGAAAACAGCGTCTCTCTTTTCTTTCTCATTATCCCAGATTTGTAAGGCTCGGTCAAATCTAGACACTTTAGATACATTGAAGGTGCTGATTTGCGATTACCGGCACCATTTACTCTGACACTTTCCCAGCTCTGACTGCGGATTTGTTGAGTTCATTCTACAGTCTCCCCTGTCAGAGTAGGATATCAGCGTTAATGCACACGTCTTTTGATACGTTTGATACGGAGCTTTCCATAAAACAGGACCAGCTATTTGGAGCAAGTTCGAGTAGGTATTTCAAGGGATACAGGCTGATCATGCACTCATTTCAGAGTAATCGCAGTCCAGTGTGAAAACAAAGAGATACATTTCTTTGATAAAAACATGCCTCTTTGGTTATCTCTATCAAAGATAACGATATCTTTCAAGATCTGAGGCATGAAAATGAAGTCACCACGTTACATATTACAGAAATACCTGTACATGTTCATGCACATGATTTTATTCGTCATGCAATTATCAACACGTCCATCGAGACATGAATTTACACCTGGAATAAAATTACTGTGCGTGTGAGTGCACTCTCATTGGGGGACGATGAAAGGGTGGATGGAAAAGGTGTTCCAGTCAAAAGGATAGAATGACCACTGGCCTCTTCATAATTCTCATCGCATCCAATCGAGGAATAGGTAACAGTGCACCCATGACCCTAATACTCAGCATGCATAAATCCCTTCATTCCCTATCATACCACGGTATAATAGCCGAGAACTGTCACTTTCACTATTTACCGAGATTGATCTCCGTTCAAGACGTTTCCGATTATTTGTCCGATGGCAACATGCCGAGATCTCCCGCAACCACCATAGTACGTGCGTAGTATACTCAAGAGTCGTTACCATTTACACACCAGAATATGCCAAAGATGTCAACACTACAGTTTGTACGTGTAAACGTATTTTATTGAAAGCCTACAATAAAAGTAAAAACAGGAGGTGTTTGACCATAAGAAAAGTGCCCCTGATTGCAGACTAGATAACACGGTGGAAGACAAGGGAGAGCACGATTTCATTGATGACTAAGCACGTCGTCATGGTAACAGAATGGTTACTCAAAGATGAAGATGAGGATGAAGGAGGAAGGGGAAATGTACTGCGGTGGCAGTATAGAGTCTTGGGAGACGAGAAGAGTCTTTGTCTCATCGTGGTTCAATATGGAAGTCTAAGTGATGGTAAGCACGTTATTCCGATTGTCATATTTTCAATGAACATAACAAAATATAAGGAGTACATTTTGGGATTCATGTTGTGTTATACCACACACAAAAGACGTACAGAAGGAGATGAAATGTCCATTATATTCCATACATAGTACCTTGCGAGCATGTGAATCGAGAATGGGGTGTAAAGTATCCCATCTGATCATTATGACGAGGGTATGATCACAGGTCAAAGATTGTAGGTCATGCGAGTGATCAAAGCAACCGAATACATGTATTTCTTCCTTTATCAGATGCGCGCTTTCTCCCCTCCTCGATTGAATTGAAGAAAAAAAATATATTGGGTTCCCTTTATACTTCTCATTAGAATGGGATGATACTATGTGGTCGGTGAAGCCACTGAAAAAGATCTGTTCATGATGATTCTTCCAATCTTGATTGATAGCAGATCAGATAGCTTCATGCATGACCGTGTTTACACTACCTCACAAATAGTTATCCAAGTGTGTGCGAAATTTACGAGAAACTCCAGAAAGGGGCGCCCGACAGGTTGCCTAAAAATTAATTTGCAAACCCGTGCTCCAGGGAGTAATTCTCAAATTAAAGACCCCCTCTGACGGCGGTCATGAAATTGGAGATACTCGGCAACCTCCAAGTCATTGGCACCTCGAATATTTCCAACTGGAATTTTGAATCAAATTTGGAGTGAGATGCATAATAATCGCAGCATAACCAATTTCATTTGCAAATATCCATCAGTCATATGCATGGATTACGATCACCAGTGTAACATGTTTGTCGCATAGCCTCAAGCCTTTTTCCTGGGGTGCTTGCAATGCATACATGTACTCGAATGTAGAAAAGGGGTCAATATATTCCCACATAAAATGTCTGCTCGAACTACATGTACATGTAACATGCCTCTTCCTTGTTAAAGAAGGATCCATAACATGAATGTAGCGACCAAATTGGCAGCTCTCATTCAAGTCCAAATGTCTCGGAAGTGCACCTGCCAGGGCTCGAACCATAAACTTTCGGTTCAGACAATTTCTCTAACCACTCGGCACACATCTCGATCCCAAAGTTGTATTACGCAGTCTTACAAAAGCGTTGGAACCATTGCCTGCAAGGAGGACTGGGAAAATTCGACGAAAGTTTCATTTCCGGAATAAGCCAAAAATAGATCTCTTGACATACATGTAGGCTATATTAATTATCATTATTAGTCAATGGTTGACACATTTCAACGGAATTCGCCGTTTTTTTTAAATTTGTTTGTTTGATTGTTGTTGTTTTCTCTAGCGTTATCTGAAACAGGACAGTGGAATCGCCCAAATACGACCCGGTATATCACGGAATGATGACCTCAATCAGTGAAGTGCAGATGTCATTATACTTGACCTTTGACCCACTGGCAGTGGGGAGATTTCAAATTTATTGTCATGCATGCTATACGATACCCAGATGTGTGCACCGTATCCTGACCACCATCACCACCATGGGATGAACCTTTGGAATGACAAAAGGCCTCTGTCATCCCTAAATCATAGGAGCGAGTAACTGGAGAGGACAACGAGGGGTCTGGTTACCCTCCTTCTCCTCACCCCCGGTTCATCAGCGATCCATTGTCATCATTGGATGCGATCCCGTGGAGCTTGATATGCAGATGGGTTCATGGCTGACAATGATATATTTGGAAGCAAAATAGTATCTAACCCTAAATCCAATTTAAAAAAAATCTCATGTGTAAAATATCATGATGATGTGCAAATGCAAGAGATTCATTGACAAATCTATATATAGCATAATCACCTTTGCAGATACAAATATGTTTAGGTCTCACAAGTTGGTGTTGGCTACAGTTTCAGTCACCTTAATCAAGTCGGAATAAAGGGAGTTAACCCCCTTGGTTATAGCAGACCTTCCATGCGATTTCAGAAAAAATCTTCTCGCATATCTTCTTGCTTATCAGTACCCTAATTAATAGAACCAACAATACCAAATATTGGCATAATATTAAAAATTCGGATATGACAAAAGGCCTCAGTCATTCCGAGGTGCAATATTGGTTTTGGATGCAGGTAACCCGAGAAAGATCATTTCCGTGGTATTTGGTTACCCCCTATTCCTCCTTGGGTATCCTCCTCTCCTTGCTCCTCTGGTTCATCAACATGATCTATGTAGATGGACATTACGATAGGACGAGCACAACAACGGATGAACAATAGAAGTATTCAGCGGGAGATGCGTGGAGTTATTCCCGCATGGTGCATTCGTGATGAACCCTCCATCATCTATTATTCCATGGAGGTTCACCCCGTCTCTCTCAGAAGAGAGACATCACTGATTGCAAACTCTTGGCCTGGTCCAAGTCGCCCGGGAATTGAACTTTCACTCTCTCATCTTCTCCAAAATCATAATTGCTGGACTATCGAATGGCGGGACTGCATCTCATTGCAGCACTGCCCTGAAATCAATAACTGGGAGCGCCATTCCTTTGTCCTCCTGCTTGCAGAATTTAAAGCTTTGGTTTTCTAATATTAGATTAAAGCTATTTTAAAAATATGTTGACGTAATCTTCATGACTGTTTCTATTTATCTGCTTTGATATTACAGATGTAGAGGTAAATGTTCAACGTTTACAAAGGAAAAAGACAGACCCTGCTTTTCAAAATTCAAATTGGAATGAGAGCCTAATTCATCATCACAGCTCAATACAAGTACATGTACATGTAAAAGATAATCCGCTATAAGCTTAACACAACTATTATTTGAATAGAAAATGAAGATGTTGCCGTATATTCTACTCCCCCTTGGCGTACTGTGAGAGAGGTTAGAGGCTAACCTCTATCCATGGACCCTATATTTCTATGATACGTCCATGGCCTTATTAGGGAGGTGACCTTAGAAAGGGGTCAAAACGAGTACTCCTCGGCGCTTTATCCCCCCCCCCCCACCCTTCCTCTCCCGGGACTGGCGCCAGTTCATGATTGATTACAGTGTGTACAATCGGTTTCTGTGTACGTGGTTCTCTCTTACGAAAGAGAAAGAAAGAGAGACGTGTTTGTAATGTAAAGTAGGCCTTCATTGATTACAAGTTCAATATCAACATCGAGGTTGACGTAGTACAGAACGAATTTACTATGGTCGTATGCAGCCAAGTTTCCTACAAACAAGAGGACTGTCTGATTTACATGCGATATACATTAGTTGCACAGTGCTACAAAACGACAGAGTGTCGAGTTCATGACCCCTAACGAAATTTCAATCAACAAACAAACATAAAAGCTTCAACATTCAAATTAGTTCATTGATGGTGAAAATTTGTATGCCCCTTTTTCACTTTTTTTTTCGCTTTGATGTAACTCTTCTCAAAATTATCGTAAGACAGTGCTTATAAGCGAGCCCACATTGACATGGATAAGCGTTTGAGAGGAGGATTGCGGAGGGCGTTCGGACTGCACCTCTTCCCTTATCTATCCTCTACTCTTCTCCGTTGGTTATAGTCCTTCTATCTATCTATCTATACCCTTTTTTGCACAACCATATTAGTTTCTTTTCAATCACACGCTCAACGCGCGTGTATTATATGCCATGGAGGTTTTATCTCCATGATTACCCACACACAAAAGGAGGACCGCTAAAGCTATTCATAATGACTCCTGACTGACAAAAGCACACCCCTGAATGGAGCCTGACCAAATTTGCATAAGCGACCAAGGATCGTTCCGAATGGTGTAATCGCCACCCTTCACGCCAAATAATTTCTAGGTAATCTAAAAGTCTGTTCATCCCATGAGAAAAGGGCACTTCAGAACTCAATGAATAAAGAATGATCATTAGGAGGGGATTATGACACCAAGTCAACAATAACAGCTTTTGTACAATCATAGAGTCTAGTCACCATGGGTAAACAGGGTTGGTGTTTTCTTTCTTTCAATCGTAGGGAATAATGTAACATATAGGCTGGCCTGTACAGAAATAAAAACTATATCATCAGGTTTGGATGTGTTTCGAAAATGTGGTATTTTCCTGGCCAGTAATTAACTAGGTGAATTCATTATATCAAGGTCATTAAAAAAGGGCGGATGGGAACAAACTCCCCCGCACCCAGTTTTTATCTAACCCATGGCATCATTAATGATAGACAGCCCCCCCCCCCCCCCCTAACTTGACCCCTGCGCAGCATACATGTATTCGATATTAAGGATGACAGTCCATATTTATATTCTTCTTGCATGGTTTGGTGTCAAGCGAGAGGACTTCATAGGTAAAAGGCCAATTCAATCGGCTGAACAAAAACACAAACTAATGATTATGAGAATGAAAATAATAATATTGTAAAATGTATCACTTTTGCCACTTATTTCCCAATCATAATTTACATATTATGCAGTAATCGGATCCAAACGCAAAATGATGGGACTATGAAGATGATACCAGTACTTGTGCAACGAATCCGTTCAGAAGGAAAATCAGGGGTCCAACAGATCAATCAATAAGAAACAAGATAATCAATATTACCCAGGCCTCTTAAAGAATAGTACAAGTTGTTGTTGTTCAGAAACTATAATCAACTGCTTTTATTTCATTCTTCGAGTTGCCCGGATCATGGAGCCACCTATAACCCTCAAAACATCCAATTTCTATCAAACGCAAAACGTTAATTCTTGTATGCTTCATGCAGAAATTTGGTCGCACTTTGGGAGAGACATGGACTTTTTATGACTAGTTACATACTTCCTTTTACTCTCAACGACATGCACAACGAAAAAAGTTTGAAGCGAAAATATTTACAAATACATTTTACATATACACTGTAGGCCTAGTAGATGATTGCAGTTCGAAATTAGCCAAATGCATTGTAGATGCAAATTAGAATTTGAAGTATATACTTTCTTGGACGTAGCTATTATATTGAACTTACATTAGAGAACATGTTTTGTCTTTGATTGTCTTGGATATGTGAGATTGCCTCTTCTATATTAGAGAAGTGGTAATTAACTTAAAATGGTACAACTTCACCACTATTTACTGTTAAAAATCAATACTAATAGAAACAATAGCAGTCATAAATATTATTATAACCATTATCATTATTGTCATCTTCATTGCCATAGCTATTATCATTTTCACCCCTCCACCCCTCCCAACCCCTACCCCCTCTCGTTCATGACATGCACACAGACATGCAAATTCCTCTCACATTTTCACAATTTATCTTAATCTGCTGCAGTGCAAATTGGAAAGGAGAAATATTACCAGGACTGTACATAATACAGAATTATCAGTGTAGGGACTGTATAAATCTTGACTAACACAATTCGTCTAGCTGCATGAAACATTGATGATTCAGAATGTCAGATGGTGATGATGCACATCCGCATCTCACATCTACTCCCACATGCACGCATGCCAATTTGCAACATCCATCCGCATCCCCATCTCATGCAGACACACAACCAGAAAACAAAAGCTTACCTGTTTCTACATTTTGGTTGGTTGATACCGTCCCAGACACCAAGATTAGAGTCAGTAAAACGTGAACTAGCACCCAGAAGCCCATTTTGATGTTCACAGTTTGACGTCCACCAAAATGTCGGTGAATTCAATCCAACAGAAGAAGAAATACGTTGGGCGAAAGCCTGACCCAATTTAGCTTCACTGCATGCACCGCTACCGGTACCGTTACTCCGTGCTGTATGGCTACGGGTATGTGAGAGCGATGTGAAGATGTTCAACTTCCGTCCGTATTCGAAGACGAGATGCCGATCAAACCTCCATCCAAAAGGCAGAATAAGACAATTTTTACTCTGCAATGATAATCAATGTTTTATATATGTTATCCTCTACTTATTCCTGGCGTTTGGTCTTGGAGTAAAACACGAATAAGGTATAAAAACCAAAATACATCTACACGAGACAAAAATCACAGTGCACTACCACAATGCGAGTGTCGGTCTTCCAGCGAAGGAGAATCGACGATCGCCGCTTGCACTACGGGGATGGGGCGATATGTACGGCGCGTACGTACGGGTACACTTGGCGCCGCAGTAGCATCAATCCAACTCCAAGTTTTATATTCCTCTAAATGTTTAGCCAGAGATCATCTGCAATAGCGTATGAAAATCCGTAGAATACTTGTCCCTTGATACTCTAAACCAGGTATACATGTATATAAATGGATGAAAACGGTCACATTTCCAAGATTCCTCGGTGGATTTTGACAGCATTCGGTCTGCGGAGAAACACACATTGGGATAACGGTGTGTGTATAGTTTGAAATCGCATGCACAATACCAGTGAACCGAGTTTGCCACAATGCATGAGAGACTCCATTGAGTAAAACACACCTACACACACAGGCATTTGTTTACATTTCCCCTTCAAAAATTCGTAACTAGTATCTCGCACTTGACAAATTCGATTCCACCGATTATACTGCAGTTCCGTTTATATTTTCATAATTCTTGCATATCAAAGTGTATTTTCAAAATTACGTGAGCATGTTTATGATTTATCATTGAATGCTAATTTTTCGCTAGATGTTGCTGCGGATCCAGTATTAGCTTATATTTATGAGGCCGGGGGTACTGGGTCCGAGCTCTTTAGAAGAAGAGGTGGGGGGGGGGGGGGGGCACAGCCCCTTTTTTTCAGCTGATACGTACAAGCCTATATGGGCATATAAAGGATCGGCTTATAGTCTAAAAATAAGAATTAAACAAAGCAAACTAGGAAACCAAAACAATATTTTTAAATGTCCAATTCACTAGTACCGTAAACACGCTTGATTGAGACGGAGTCGCGGATGCTTAGTCTACATGTGCAGACCATTGGCTGGTCTTCCATTTTGCGCTGGGTAATATGGCACATAGTCTGAAATCACAGACTCACTGCCTATTCCTAAAAGCTTGATGATATTGTAAAGTAGTCTCAAAACGCAGACTCTTGATTATGCAATATGCACATAGCAGGGACACTAAGCCAACAGTCTGTACTTGCAGACTAGTTGTGCAAAGGGGATGTGGCTCCCCTCTCCCTGAAAAAAAAGAACATTTTGGAAAGATTCATTAAAAAAATCCTTAGGAAATTGGGCCCAAATTTCTGATCCATTCCATTCAAACAAGTTTGCACTGATCCACATACCATGGCGCCCTATAATTATTCCAACTATATAACTAACATTACCATTAGCAAACCTGATGATCACAGTTAAATAATGGTCCCGGACTGAGTGCATTTCAATCGTTCAACACAACTCAATGTCACAAGAACGAGAAGACAATGCAAGATTTGAAGATTTTTTTTGTTTTGTTGTTCACCAATGGCTCATTAGAGCATCGTCTTGTAAGAAAAGTAAGTCTGATTGACTGGCACATTGAAAGGACCAATCACTGCTAATCACCTGATCCGTGAACATTATAACGGAGACTGACAGATCTTGCCGTGGGNGGGGGGGGGGGGTATTGTCCATTCATCCCGTCTCCATGGTTATTATTTTATTAGTCCTATGAGATTGAGTCACATGATAAACGGAGACGATAGTCTGTGGGACCGATAGTATTTGAAAAGACACCTCCCCCCCCCCCCCCCCCCTCCCTATAATTCATTCAATCTCCGAGCCTCTTGTCATCCCCCGTTTCTTCAATGAAGTTTACATGAAGGTAAGGAGGAGAGATTATCATGAAGGTAAGGAGAAGAGATTATATTGTTCAAATGTTTCAGATATCAGTAATTATTTAAGGAAAGGAGCTGTTAGAAAATATGTTGTAAGATCTTTTTTCCTTATTACTCACGATAATTCTGAAAGTTGTAGAACATTATTTTTAGATTAGTATATGAGTAGATTTTCAATTTAGTAAAGTTTTCTCTTGTTATTAAATACGTTGTCATACGTTGGTATAGTCTTAATTCAAAGATTCTAAATAAAGATATGTGACCAATGTAATTACATTCAGATCGATGAAAAAACAACAAAGAATACAAAAAATAAGGAAATTATACAGGCATTATCAATATATATTTCAAAATTGAATAAAGCATTCGTTGTCCCTTTAAAAGTTAATATTTATAAATACATATACATTTTCTTAATATTACACTAGCTTTTATTTTGGAGCCTCATATTTTCACAGCAGCTTAGTTTATGTACTACACCATCAAATATTTATGTAACATACAAATCTGGCAGTTGAAAAATTTGGCAATGTTGAGCAATGTCTTGTAGAGTACAATGTGCCGAAAATAATCATAGAGGGCAGCAAATAAAAAATAGCGCGCAACCACATTGAAAGTTAGTTTACCGAACACGACGCGACGAGTTGATTGCGTTGCAATATAATTGTCCTATTATTTTGTAGATCTATTACAATAGTTTTGAATTTCGAAAAATTAATATCATCATTAATACAGCGATATGATAGGTAGAGTAATAATCCGTCTACATTTTGTGACCCTTTACTCTGGGTTAATATTTAAGCATGACCGGACAAAAAGCGATCTTCCGAAAATACAAAATACCATTTGCGCCAAGTGGGTGAGTGAACACAAAATTCAGCTTTCATCAGAACACAAAAAGAAACACATACTAAAACATGCACACTCTCACACACTCGCTAACATCATCAAATTAAACCACACACAAAAACACCACAAAGACCACTTGTCCATATAGGGACCACCTTTCTTGACTCGCTATAAAAGCAAATATGAACCTGCGTATAGTGACCAACTGCTGTAAAAGACCCATTTTCTGTCTAGAATCAAGGAAAGTGGTTTATGGAAAGTTGGCCTTTATACAAGTGGTCCCAAAAGCAGGTCTGACCGTAGCAATGGTAAATGTTGATCAGCGGACAAATCGTTTGCATTACAAAAAAAAAGATAATGACAAGTGATGATGGTCGTTATGAAAGCGCTGTGTATTATACCCATCGATATACATGATATAGGCAGGGCTAGGGTGAAATGGTCAAAATGCGTCAAACGCACCCCTTTTTTGGGAAAATAGCTGACGGTCCTGATAGGGCGCGTTTAACTGTATTTTTATAAGTATTAGTTCAATGTCCAACTGTATGTTGGTACCCATTTTATTTGAATGACCTTTATCCAGACAAAATCTGCAATACTATTTTTGCCAGGTTATTTTGAATTATCAAACAGACCCAGTCTCTGGTCTGATCGTCTTCGCGATCGTGATCATCGTTTGGAGAGAGGGGCTCCCTTATAATCCTACTATATTCATCATGTCAGAAAAACATCTTCAGCAAGGTAGGATTATAATTCATGTCATTATTATTATTACGAGTGTTGTCGCCTATATAATATTTATTATGGTGCACTTTATTGAACATATCAAAAGGAGTAATATGGCAACTTTCAATACTGGTAATATTCATGTTTCCTCAGAAGAGCTTGTTTCATTCTGCCGAGTGAACCAGTCACTTTTTTCGACCGATGGACGGATTCATAAGACATCGAACCTACATGTATATAGACTCAGTATCCGTGAACAACAGAAACACATTTCGTGAAACTAAGCCAACATAATTATCAGCTTGGGCAGTTGAAGCTACACTTAGTTTCAATGTCTTAATTCCTTCGGTCAATAAAGCTTGATAAATAGCTCAGTCGGTAGAGCGTCTAGCTCAAAATTGATTGATCCTTCAACATGTTCAAAGCGTGAGTTCGAACCCCACAACTGCTGCAGTTATTTGAAATTATTTTGTACAGGCTTACATCTTTGTGAAAAAGGGAAGTTGCTCCTAAAGCTGAATTTAGTTTGCAATCAGGTAAACGGCTAATGATTATCACAACCGATTCAAGTTTATAGACAAAATTACATATGCCTAAATTATACACGTAGCGCATGACCACCCTAAACAGACATCCATTTTCCATGACTGTCTGACTGTGTACTTTAGACTTCGCTCGACGTTGAACAAAATAAGTATTTACAAAATTCGAGGGCCGATATTCATCAGGGGCCAGTTCATGAAATGTGCTTATAGTTATCATCTTCTTTTAAAGACTTATTAACTTCTTGTACCACCCTCTTAACACAGACATAAACGTTGAACTTGATACCCCTATGTTAAGATGATTGCACAAGAAGTTAAGACGTCTTAGCAAGACGAGGATGGCTAAGACCATTTCGTGCAATTGGTCATAAGATCTCAACCCTCGACATGTTGTTGGTTCCACAATCCCTCCCCCGGTTCAAGAAGGCCCGCCGAGAAAGCCAAAAGAGAAAAATTATGAATGATCTTCAATAAAAAAATAAATAATAATAATAATAAGTGCTCCCCTTTCATATTATTTTTTTTTTAGAGCAAACACCCTCCCCTATGAGCATGCAAATGTTATTCGGTTATGATATTTGGCTCTAAATATGCAAGAGAATCCAATTCTATTCACTCGTTCCGTTTTTAATAGTACCACTTTAATTAAATCTCACCATTGTGAACCATTATGATTAGAATATATTTTTACTTTTATTTCTCGTCTTACAGGCGATGCTAACCCGCCAGTGAACCCGGATGTCATCAGAATCTACAGCATGCGGTACTGTCCATTTGCAGAGAGAGCTCTGCTCGTGCTTGCTGCTAAAGGAATCGAGTAAGAAACTGAGTGCAAAATATAACTAAACATTCGATAATTATTAAAAGCGTTTTCTTAATATTCTAAATAGGGAAATATTCCTATTTTCTCACTTTCACTTCACTTGGACTTCGAAACTAAATAGTACTCTTCATATATGAATATAAAATATAAAAATATAAAATGATCACTGCCTAATAGGCCCAATTATAAATTAATGTGTAAGATTGGGCCATACATCTCGTGGATGAGGAATATAAGCATGATAAATTTCACTTCTAAAAATAATTTATTACAATATTCTGTTCATGAATTAATATCTTATATATACCGCATTTGTTGACGATTTTATATACTACAAGGTTGTAAATTTTGTAACTTTCTTTCTTTTCTTCAGCTACGAGCTAGTCAACTGCAACCTGACCAAGAAACCCGAGTTTCTGCTGGAGTTGAATCCTGCAGGGAAAGTACCCGTCCTGGAGTACAAAGGAAACGTTGTTCCAGAATCCATCGTTGTCAGTGATCTTCTCGAAGACCAGACCTTTTCCCGGACAAGCCCCTTAAATCGAAAGATCCATTCCAGAGGGCTCGTAATAGATTGACTGTTGAAAAGTTTGATAAAGTAAGTGAAAAATCATTTTTATTTTGTTACGAGCTGTGTTAACAGTTAGGAAAAGTTCTGAATTAGAAAAGGGATAACATCCAAAGTTTGCTCGACATTGACTATACGCATTCGA
>BQKZ01001087.1:26266-40333 GCA_036244855.1 Temnopleurus reevesii
GGGGGGGAGGGATTGGGTAGTTTATTTGAGGACTGTGTGTTCTGATATCACCCATCTCTGCATATTCTCTTACACTGAAGTGAATACACAGTGAATACACAGCACTCAACCATAAAGTCCTTATACAGAGTCCTCTGATCAGCTATAGCGATCAGAGGGGTATACCTGATCATGGGCAATGTAAGGACTCTTTAAGTGCTATACAGTCCCTGTATATTCAGTGTAAGAGAAGATGAGTGCTATCAGAACACGCAGTCCTCAACTGGAGTAGGAATGAGGGGTTCAATTGTAAAAAAAAACAACAACAACAAATAAACAAAAATAAAACTGCAAGTTAATCAAGTTGTCCATCTTTTTAAGCAGCGCTTTGTATCCTCTGGAAAAAGCGCTACATAAATTCAATTATTATTATTATTATTATATTGGGATGGTACACTGTTGAATGTATTATACAGGTAAGAGAGAATGTAGGAGATCGAAATAAAGAGGGAAACGAAATATGGATTATAATACGTCAATATATTTATGCTAAAATAGTCATCTCAGAAATGGGTTGAGCTGTAGGTCATGAGTCAAAGTGGCCCATTTTTTGGCTTAGGCCCCGGTCACATAGAAGCCCGGAAGCAACACGATTCACCCCGACTCGATGTTCGGAGGCAGTCAACTGTGAATTAATAAAGAGTCGGGGTGAATCGTGTTGTTTCCGGGGTCGTATGTGACCGGTGCTTAATTGTGTACAGTGTCACATAGTTCCGAGTCAAAATACATGTACAGTGAAACCGCTTTATAACGAGGTCCTTGGGACCATGAAAATAACCTTGTTTTATCAGGTTTCTCACCATATCAGGGCAAAAAAAACCCAAAGAATTATAAAGAGCTGGGACTCGCTATATCCCACCTCTTTATAACGAGTTTCACTTTGCCTAATTTTATTTGACTCCCAGATGACGCTGTTTCAAATCACCGAAGAACATAGAGACATGAGTGATGATGACGATGGCTGTCAATGATCACAACGACAATGTTGATGACGATGTTGATGATGAACACAAATAAAATGTATATTATTTCCAATTTGAAATGGGCGTCGCAGTTTGGCAATTAGATAAGGTTCACTATTTTTCAAATTTAATTATACAAAAAAGAAATCCAGAGGCTCGATAATTTTAAATGTGTCTGTCATTCCGAAGATTGGTTCACTATAGCTTTGCCTTCGGAATATCGAGCCCATGTTATTTTCTAATTTTGAACGTTCGGACAAGCTTACCGTAATTCATATGTGGAGTAGCAAATATTTGGGATAACGAACCTTGTTTCATTAAAAAGAAATAAGCTCTATTTTACTTCATACGAGCTTATGCACATGGCGGTATCAATTTTCTTCTGTATCAATCTGCACCCTTTTCCTTCCTATTGTTTATTCTACTACCAATCTACGTTCTTTTCATAAATTGCTAGTTTTCTTTTTGCTGTTGAAGGAAATTAGAATTGAATTGAACTGAATTAAACTATGATATCTTTTAATTTGATTAAATTCTTTCTTTCCTTTTGCAATAAAAAGAGAAATATGTGACGCTTCAAAATGACGTATCACGGAAATAAGCTATGTAAAGCCTGCGTCACACCTTTGCGTTTTTAGTCTGCCTCGGTTTTTGGAAGTTAAAACGCTCCCTTGACACACAAAGACGTAGGTCATGCGGTGGACTGACGCTCGTCGTACGCTCATTGAGCGCAAGCCGAACGTCATTCCACCGTCTGATCTGCGTATGCTGTCCGTCAAAGGAGCGTTTTTAATTTCCAAAAACGCTAGACCGACGCAGGCCAAAAACGCAAAGGTGTGACGCAGGCCTAACATGTGGGTCTCTTGGCTGGACCAATCCTCCGATTGAGNCCCCCCCCCCCCCCCCTCTCCCATGAGCTTTGTTATGCCATGGTTCTCATCAGAGAGATTCTACAGTATAATCAAGGATTGTGGTATCTCTTTGCACTTAAACGATTGTGTTTACAACCACAGCGGATTATTACATAACATTTGATTCCAGAGAGAGATACGGAGCGAAATTTGGAGAGAGTGGGTCGCCGATAATGGTCATTTGATGCTAAAGTTCAAAAGTTCAGATCCTCCTCTTGAATCATAAACAAACTTCTTCTATTTTGTTTCTCATGCATGGATGTTCATGGTTTACCTCTAGTTTGCAAGCACAAACCCTAGACTTTCGGTGTGTGCATGCGCAGATCATGATACAGGGTGTGCATATTGTGTGACTACATCACACACATACAGCATTGCTCTACCCTCAGTCTTGGGGAGAGCATGCAGACAAACAATGCATACCCTGTATCACTCTCTGTGTGTGCGCACAACGAAACCCAAGGGTCTGTTCTGGCAGACTAGTTTACCTCCATGGATATACCACCAGCTCCGATTAACTGATGCTATGAAGGAAACTCTCTTACAACATATCTCTTTGTTTATTATCTTCCTGTTCTTTCATTATGACATGATCATGGCAAGATTAAATGAAGGTGGCGTACGAGTGTTTGTCGATATTTACCCTTGTGAATCATTCGTATTTTTGCGATAAACAGAAATGTAAACGCAAGATGATAGGCCAGTGTTGAGTTCATAACTTTTCTCTTTTATCAATCGATGGACATGTTGGATGTACGCGATGTTACCTCGTATTTATACCTATTTATACCCAGATCTTATTGTTTAACCAACACACATCTATATTTAAAATAACTGTAACTACAAATTATCCTAATTTTTTGTTAGTTTACAGAACACCTTGTTACCATCACAAAACTATTCTAAAAAGCATATATCTCACAAATATGTGATCATGTTCATGTTTCTAAGTCTTTCCTTAGTAAAAACGCCACGGAAACGATTTGTTCCTCTCTCCCCTCTCAAAAGAGATCTTATGTAATCGCATACCCCCCCCCCCCTGTGATATCCGATTAAAACGATAACGAATAATCACTGTGTATGTACCCCCTCGAACACCAACCTTCGAAGGAATATTTACCATGTGTCGGATCAAGTTATGATTGAAGAATTTATGCAAAGGATTTGGGGACACGCCCCTCATCGCCCGCTACCGGCTTCGGCATAGTCTGCAAGAATAGACGCAAATCAAGAAAGTTGTTCAGTTTGTCTATACTTGTGAGGGGAAAAGTGTCTGGAGGAAAATTCTGTGTCCACAAGTCTACAAGCACTTTAGGCAGCATATGGAATAAATGATATTCTCCCCATCCAGACACAATTACTCCTACAAGAAGGAAGTTAAATAAATTTCTTTACTATTTGGGTCTATGCATATAGACTAACTTTGCCCAACCTGCCGAGATTGATTCAGGTAAAATACCTGGGAGTAATGTGGTGTTATGTCTCCATGCTATGAAAGTATCCAATGCGTAATATGAAATAACATGGGACCCGTAACATAAAAGACATATTGTCAATTTTGCGATTTATCGCAAACTTTAGTACATGATATTCCATAGACATCATGCGATTGACATCGAACTTACGGTTGATTGGAAATCTGTATAGTATGGGGCAATGGTTATTCTCTCATTGATCGGACCTGACCACGGTCAGGATGATGTTTGTTTGGAAAGACATCTCCAGTACAGTTTCACCAGGGATCCTTCTAACGCGGATCCCTGGTTTCACCGTGAGCAGAAAGGACAAAAGGCCTTTTTTTTTAACATAATAAACATCTTCATTCAATCATTCTTATTCTGCTGAAATAATATCACACAGGCGCCGTACAATAAATAGTGAGGCAGGTACTTTTGTTTTCAAGCTGTTGTGAATGTCCGAATGAAGTTGTTTACTTTGTCCAAATTCCTTTATCCAATCTGCTCATTGTGTTTATGCCTGTGCGGAAGATTGTATTCATATTGATATGAAACAACACCCCCCCCCCCCACGCCCCACACCCATGCTCCAGTACTTCCAGAACATTTTATTTCATGACAGAATAAGGGCATTACTTAGAAATAAACATGGTTTTACACTACCTATCTATGATTTGTTTACAGAAATATCAATCAATGACCACGGAAACCTCGCCCCCCCCCCCAAAAAAAAAATAGTTAAAAAACCCACCAAGATACAACCAACGACAGGCAGGGAAAATGTCGAAGACAGTTGAGCGGATCCAAATCATACACTGCGCCATCTGCGTCCATCCATAAAAAATGAGCTTCTCAGCTTTGGCTTTTTGAATGAAAAGTTTGTGTATAGCAAGTGCGGACCTGTCAAACTGCGGCCTCCCGTTAGTTCGGGGTCATATACAGAGTGCCCCGGCTATTGTGGTTTTCTCCATTTACTTTGTGGTTAGTAAGAATCATTTGGATGTGATGAAAACATGCATAATCTCGTCTTTCTAGTTTCCGAAAATACATTCAAGTAGACTTTACGAACAGATTTTGTACACACATTTCCCTTATAACTTTGCCTACGCTCTGCATCATATTGGTGTTTGCATGTATAATTTGCCCAAAAAAAAGAGACGAAAACCCGAAGTAGGCAGCCAAGTTTAAAGGGTTACGAGGCTTCTTTTCATGTATTTAACAGGGTATCCATTCTTCACACCACAGGTCTACACCATCACATTCTTCTCGGCTATTTTTTTTTCGCAGTGATCAGGTCGTGATATGAAAAAGTCTACGTGGAATGTTAATCTCATTCATGAGACACATAACTTAATTATAAGCATATTTACTACAAGTACATAGCAGTTTTGCAAAAATTGCCTATTGTCATTATCTTCAATTTCCTTACAAATCATAACAAAATATTCGCTACTTCTAACGAAAACAAAAGAGAGACCAGAAAAAATTTAAAGATTAGAAATATTTCAAATTGAACTGGATTCTCTAGCTTTAATTAAAAAAAAAAAACACACACACACACATAGTCGTCTACCTCATTTTACCAGGATGGGGGTTATAACTAATATATGCATCTTTTTCACTTACTTTATCATCTCAAAATCTCTATGTGAATATGACTTTAACAAGTATAAATTGGGCTTCTAATGTGATGGGGAATTACAGAGTGATTTATTCAGAATGATTAAGTTCAAGATAAAATCACGTTCAGACTCCATGATCAACTGACTTAAAACAAAAATCCAACAACCAGGTCTCGCCATTATCTATCTGATTTTTAAATTTAATGCACAATACTCTTATATATGTTTGTCTCCTTGAAATGATTTAGGAAGGGTAGAAAATAAATGCAACAAACTATTCACAGTAAGAAAAAAAATCCTTCTTGAACAACCACAGAGGTACAATGAGCTAGATCGATGTGCCTCGAATCGTCTCTTCCACATCGGCGTATGATTGGTCGAAAGTCCGCAATGGAGAAATAGCTGATTGGTTGATTAAAGGGGGCGTGGCTTCGCCGCCACCTGTAAGTTCCACCAGCTGTGCGGATTATGTGTGGGTGGTGTGTGTAGCTTGAGCGACTCGTCTGACCCAAATGCAAGGGAAGGCAGTCCGGTAGGCGGGCGGGTGTGTACCGTAGCAGTGATCCGATACACGGGCCGTTAAAACCACGCTAAGCCTCAAGAGGATTTCGCGAGTCGCTCTGCCGTAACACAATATTCGAGTAGTGGTTGTACCCACTGCTCCCCTCCACTTCATTGGAATATACACGAAGCTGCAAGTGGTTTCATCATAACATAAGCAACCACCATCTGGGGTGGGAGTGTACTCCGAAGACGGGTGTTGACAATCAATAACTTCATTTCAGTTTTGAGAGTTCACAGGACGGGACGTGACATTGAATCATATTATATGAGGACAATTGCAGAGAGACACTTCAAGTTGAATTTAGCGATGATATATTGTAGAATGTGATGATGTTTATCACTCCCGTCTTTGGAGTTTCGACCGAGCACATCTCGCTCTTGAGGAGGCTTCTCAGCGTACCTTGATGTTTATTTTATCAAAGCACATGTTCGTTTTTTTTTGGCTGGAGACAATTCACTCCGAACTTTGTATTGCCATACCCACTCAACGCCCCCTTTGCGATAAATATTGACATTGATTTGAAGTTTGGAATCGAGAGACGATTATTACCGTCAAAATCGTGCTCTGAGAAGAACCGTTCGATAGACACCCGTCATTTTGCTTCATTTAGTCAGTGATTTGTTTGTGCTTTGAGGTGTTGAAGGCAAGCCTGGCGGCTTATCGGAATATGATGGCGGAGTCCGCCGACGGGTGCGGGACATTCAATGATGTCGATGCCCTAGCTATGGAATATATCAGAAATTTCGATTTAAGTCTCTGGCAGCTAGGAGCAGCCCTGAAAAGGGAGCCCGATATGGATTGTGATGGTGATCAGACGATGTGCGAGGTGTTCACCCTCGCCCAGGCCCAGGGGCAGCTTCAGCGATGCTCGACCATGTCATCGTACCCCGAGCTGGGACCAGCCGAGCAGGAATTCATCATCCAGCACAGCCAGAGCCATGGGCCAAGGAGCATGAGCAGTAGCAGCAGTGTGAGTAGTGTGAGTAGCGATGACTGGAACACTAAGCTACCTTCATCGGGTCTATGCTCGCCTGATAACTACACGAACACTATGGCTCCAATGGTCGAGCTAGTCCAACCACCTTGCCCGAGTTCGTCTGCAGCAACAGCTAATTCAACCAACATGTCCAACATGGGTGTCATGCCCATCTCGCCTTGCCTCGCAAACAGTGTGCCTCCTAGCCCCGTCGAGCTCAAACCCCTCGAAATACACTGGGTTCCGACTCCAGACAACAAAAAGCCAAAAGCTCGAAATCGAAACACGAAAGAAAAGAGACCATTGCCGCCGAAAAGAGAACCGATGAAAATGCGAATGGGATCCATCAACGAAAGCGACGATGATGACGACGAAGATGATAGCGATGATGAGGGTGACGATAGCGATCATGAGAGTACGAGTGGAAGCAGTATTGGCGGCGATGCAGATATGCTGGATATACCTAAGGAGGACATTTTCAACATCTTCTCCGATGAGGAGCTCGTTCACCTTAGCGTTAGGGAACTCAATCGACGTCTACGAGGTTACCGAAAAGACGACGTCGTCAGGTTGAAGCAGAAACGTCGTACGCTGAAGAATCGCGGCTACGCCCAGAGCTGTCGGACGAAACGACTCAAGCAGCGACTCGACTTGGAGAACGAGCAACTTTATCTGAGAACTGAGCTCTCCAGGTTGAAGAGTCAACTATCCATCGCTAGCCAGGAGCGAGACCACTATCGAAGACAGCTGGAGAACTTCCGGGCGAGCATGCAGGGAGCTGTCGTCCCGGAGAGCCCAGACTCAGCTGAATTCTATCTGTGACATGGGTGACCACAGATTATTTTACTTTGTGCCTTTATTTGTCTGTGAGACTAATTTTGACATTGTATCAACGAAAAAGCTAAAACAACTTAATCAGAGATCTTCCGATTGTTCAGATGCAGTTTGATTTTATTCATGATGTTGAATGAGTTTATAAGTGATTTATTTCGCCATATTTTGAATATTTCTACTGTCTAAATGTATTAATATTACGAGATGTTGGTCTTAATGGAGTTCGTTGTTGTTTAATAGGGTAGCTACAAAACGATACTTATCATTTTGTTGAAGCAGCTTATTATTTCAGTCTTGGTCATTTTGTGTAAAATTGTGTGTCAAATTTTAAAAGTTTTAAAACTTGTACCATAGGAAAGTATTATTTAGATACAACACAGAAAATCATACAGTTCAATATCATGCTAGAGCAGTATGTGGCTGAACCGTAGCATAATTGAATACATAACAGTATACCACATGTTCGCCATCTACCCCAATCTCTATTGGAAGAAAAAAATATGGCGAGGTAAAAGGAAAAAATCCTACATTCCTTCTAAATCACCTTCCCATGTATGGTGTTTTGAGACCAGACCTCCATGTTTTGTCAACGGGCTCAGAGAGGGGGATTTTTCAATATCCATGCTAAATCCACGCGACTCCAATATTGAAGCAATCTGTTTCACATGTGAACTTCACTGCATGGTATCTTGGTATTACTTTTCAAGATGAGTGTCAACTCAAGACGAGTACATGTACTTTGCCAGAACACAGTGATAAACCTTTAAAATACTTTTCCTTCATACCAATCGTTTTTTCCCTTATGGATTGGTGAGACCCATCAACTGATATATCTCCTGGTAGGCCTATATATCTTTTGATGTTTTATCTCCCGATATAAATTTTTGCCGCTTGAATTTCTCAAAAATATAACAACATGAGTGAGAATTCGAAAATGTTTAGGATTTATTTGTATTTTGACAAAATTATTTTGTTGCTCCAGAAGAGTGATGAATACTATTTATACTTTTACTAATTGCGCAATGTTGCCTTTCTCAACGAACGTGCCTTTGTTTTTGTTATGTATATAGGGAGTTCAATCAACGTATAAGGTCGGAGCTAATAGCTACTGGTAAATCAACAAAGCTCGATTGTCAAAATACAAATAAAACTTTGGCATATGCCAGATATATCCGGATCGCTCTCGGCTCTCTGTCACCAAGGCTGGGTGCAAGGTACAAAATCAGGTTTCCATCGGCTTCTCCTTCAAAAATACACTTTTATATCCATGACGATAACTAAAAAAAGGTTATTCATATCAACCCTTAAATCTACAAGACGGTGAAAAAAAGTGCACCGATACTTTTTGTCAGAGATTTTTTGGCAGAGATATTCATATTTTGTTAATTTCTGTTTTCAACTTTTTGTAATTAATTAAGTCAAATTGATAACCTCCCAATTTACATCTGAGCTTACTCGTATAGCCGCCTCTTGTGTCAGTGAGCCGTTCAAATGTGGATGAAAATTAAAGCGAAATGTGACTCCATGCATTTGTTTATCTCCTGAATGTACATTTTGTTCAACTTAAAATTGTTATTCATAGATATTCGTAGATGATGGATTCTCACAAAAATCACTCGAATTGGCCTACATGTTTAACCTGCCAAATAACACTGAAATAAACAATATGATAAGATGTACCCTTAATTACCAACGAAGATTCCGAGGGAAGTATTAGCAGACATAATCTATGCAAATTTAAGAGGTTGACCTCCCTTTGTATGCGCAAAGGATATAAGCTTGGGTCAAAAATTCAATGACTTAAAAAACCTGTGGACGTTCTAAATACATTGGCGAAGATAAATGAGGATATCAGTTGCGAAACATTTGGCAAATTTTCTTTATCAAACGTGAATATAAATAAAAACTGAACGAACACATCTAATATGTTAGGTTTGAATTATATGGGACAGAGCTAAATGATATGGAAGATACGTAGACACAGAACTCGATTATAATTATCAAATTTATTACAGTGGAAAATGCCAAGATGTTTGATGTATTTCTAGTTGAAAAATATGCCTTGTATTGTTGAAGAAATTGGGAAAATGTTGGTGTATGTATGATATCTAGATATTGATTTTTGTAATCATCGGTGATTTTATACTTTCGAGCTTATTCCAGAGTTGCACGTAGATGTTAGAGTGATTTATGTTGCTGAATAGATGACGGAAGAACAAATTATATATAGTTTTACTATCTTTTGTAGATTAGTGAAGTTCATGTTTATTACAGTTGATTTTACGTTTGTGAATGTTTTTGTAAGATTTTATGACAGAATTTTATAACTGTTCCCGAAGTGGAACTGTACAGTTAAGAAAGTTTTATTTTGAAGAGGCAGGATTTGGAAAGGACATTGATAACTTTCATGTGAAAGATCGGTTTCGAAATGTTGAAATACAGGCTATTTTTAAGAATGACGGATTGCGGTATAAGGGAAAACTCTGTTATAAATGATTTATCAGTACTATATAATAACAAGAAATGAAGTATGATCTTCGATGAAAGAAGAATGATATGAATCCCCCGCCATTTGAGTATTGTTATCGAATAGGAGCCATATCTCTTATCGGATTGCTCTCGCTTTTACTTGCCCTCTTAGTTTCGAGAGTTGGACGCCTTTCTCTGTGTCCCGCTCTGCTTCCCGATTACTTCCGAAGTTCGGCGTTGATGTAACTCTCACGAGAAATATCTTTTATTCACGGTGTGCAATCAAACACGAGATTGCCCAGTATTTAAACCTAGGGTTCTCTTTCTTTTTGTTCTATATAAATGGCTCAGGACGTGTGACTTACGATCGAAAATAGGTGTCAAATTCAGTTGCTTTTATCCCAATACGTAAAGGTGTAATTATCAATTTCTATTGTGTCGTTTGCTTGCAGGGTTCTTCTCACGTGAATATACTTTCGAAAAGGAGGTTGTCATAATACAGAATATGAACATTTCTGATGTGATTTTAATCCTTGTGATGAATGATAATTTCCACGAAAATATTTATTTCATTATAAACGTACGATTCTAAATATATTAAAATATTTAAAGAAGGAAGTATAAATTTAAGCAAGCAGAATATGTCTCGAATTGTACAGGTGGAGTGACCTTCACAACATCATGCGTGATACACTGTTTTATAAATCGTGATATATCGAACGATATGGTGTTGTATTTTTTAATTTCCTATCGAAGAAAATAACAATGACAAACAAAAATACTAATAACAAAAAAGAACATAGACAGCTTCCCATACCAGACATTGTTTCGATGTAGTCATCCGATCATTTCTTTTTTCTGAGGGATTTCCTTGAAGCTGTCATGACCTTATTTTATGACTGTTCTGACATCCCCAGGGGCCTCTTCATTTTCAATCATATTTATTCATCAGCTACTCCTTTCTCTTGTCTTCTTCTCTCCTTCCTTCTTCTCCTTCTTCTTCTTCTTCTTCTCCTTCTTCTTCTTCGTCATCTTCTTCTTTTTCATCCTCCTCATCGTCTTCTTCATCTTCCTTTTATCATTCTCTTCATCTCCTCTCTTCTTATTCATCTCCTCCTCTCCTCTCTCTTCTTGTCTCTCATCCATAATTCTTTCTACCATCTCCGATTGTTCCAAGGTCTCGAGCCCATCATGTTGCTTCGCTCAAACGACAAGACGACCAAAGCTCTGCTCTGATTGGTCACTATCTCCGCGTGACCCGCTGACAGAGGTCAAATCGCTCCAACTTCTGACAAATTAGATTAGAGCGGCGGTGTCGCCGAAATACAAACCAACTGTTACCGGTCGTTTGGGTGGGAATATTGCATTGTTTTTTTTTTCGCAAGGGAGAATCTTATGTCATATAACCAAATTCACTTATATTTTTAGATGATAAATTTAAGAATTTTGTTTTGTCTCCTTGGGTTTATGTTGTAGGCGGTCAGATATGACCGCGTCAAAGCCTGTCATTTTCAATCATATCGTATTATAGTTTTATTATAATACATGTATGTCGATATTCATTTTGATGTCTTTATCGGCCCCTTAGAAAACTCATCCCCTGCCCTAGATGCAGGATGTGTGAGCTACGAGGGTAACCGATGATTTAGTAATGAAATACACTGTACCTAGATTATATCAAATTTTAAAGTTCATCCATTCACAGTGAACGCCTGTTCGCATATGTGAAAGCTAGCACAACATATTTGGCGTTGAAAATTTGAGCAAGGAGACAACTTGATAATAAAAGATGTTGTTAATCTGTAACATTTTTTTACATTTACCGAGATATGGAAGCAAATTTATACGCTGTGAGCATTTCTAACCCAGTAGGTGTCTTCCCACCCAGTGCATGGCATAATGCTGGGTTTTGCTCTCCACTTGGTCGTGTGGTCAGCTCTGTATTGACTGAAATATTCCAAAGGTAATTGGATAATGATGTTCTATGGGGGACACACGACCATTCATGAGTAATTTGCGGAGAAAAGTATTTTTCACACAAACTGCCTTTGGGTTCTTTGAAGTTAATTTCATTTGTAGCCATGGTAACGCTTAACTAAGACATGAATACATTTAGTAATTTGGTATGTTTTAGTGTTGAGTGATACCTTTAAAATCTCAATCATAACGTGTGTAGTGAAATCATGAAAAGTGTATTTTAGATCGCCATTTAGTAATCGTTCCTGGAAAATATGGTAATTTGTCTAATTATGAATTTTGTTATTCAAATCATTACGTCGTAATTTGTCTTAAATAACCCTTAAAGGCTGCATTATGCCAATACAATCACAACAATGATAATCTAAACTGTCCTTGCGATGATTGTATGGGTAAACCTTTCTTTTTAACTCCTGGTCTAAGTTATTTAAAGAATAATTTGTTATTGGCGTAATAGAAATTTGATTACAAAAGTCATAATAATTACCCTAATACCTGGTTATTAAATTATATATTGTAGGTTTCGTAGAACCGATAACGGGCAACAAAAGATGACTTTTGTAACTTTATTGGTGGTGATATATCACGATGCTGCAGTCCCCGATATCTTTCAGAATTATACCCGATATGCCTTGATGATATCACTCCTCATTCAAGTATAGGAGCGTTGTTAATTTATTGTTATGAGGAAATATGGAGATATAACTGATCGTCAAAGCTTATTGCTCTGGTAGAAATTTCAATCTTTCATCATATTGCATTTGTATGAATCTATGCAAAATATTATACTTTGTCAGACGTTCTGATAGTTGCTCTGAATGAATGTGGGTTCGATCGTAGAGCAAAATATAAAGTAACTTCTTTTTCCAATTAGATTCGATTTGGAAATGTTTCTTGTGACAGTGTACAAAATTACTATCATTTCAGATTTTGTTATCATTTCAGATTTCTGCTATGATTTTCTCTTGTAAGAAACTTTACTGATTATATATACATTTTGTGTATGTTTTAGCTGAAGTGTATGGGGACTGTGTTGTACTGCATTTAGATTTATATGTTTTCTTTCTCTAATTTGATCTTTATTTGGATAAGATTTATGTTAACTCAAGATATCTCTACGCCTGTGATTGTTTGTGTTTATGTTTGTTCTCGTAGAAAAGTTCCAAACATTCTTTTTTTTTCTTCCAAAATGTTGAAAGTTGTCAATCCATTCCGCCTTTTTGTCGCTTCCATATTTTGCCCACGACTGATTTTGGCATGATGAAATAGTAATAAATCTATTTTTCTTGTGTACGCAAAGAAATTATGATTCAAATTGATTTCATGGTGTGTTTCATTGATGTTGGTCAAGTATTTGGATGTTGGTTGAAGTTTTGAATCGAATTACGTTATGTATTGCACGAGATCTGAAAACAAATCTGAAAAGGAGGGCTCATTCGAACTCAGTTCGTTTATACACGAACCACGCAAAAGAGCTCGTACCTGTTCCTTGTCTGCTTTTACAAACTTACAGCCCATTCACACTCTAAATAACCGATGAACAGACGAATCCTAATATCTGATACAGCACTCGGAATGTTTTCTAGTCAATTAATATTGATCCGATTTCTTGTTTGATATTAGACTCGGAAAAAGTCAGATGTTTGCCCGGCTTTTCACCGCGTGAAAGTGGTAGATAGGGAGGGAGAGAGAGAGAGAGAGAGAGAGAGAGAGAGAGAGAGAGAGATACAGAGAGAGAGAAAAAAAGAGAAAGAGATAGAGAGAGAGAGAGGGAGAGAGATGGGGGGGGGGTGTGGGGGGCGAGGGGGTTTGTTCTCAATTTCACGGAGTCGAATCGGACTCGGGATGGTGTGGGACTCGGCTCAATGTTACTCTGAAATAAGGCCTACTCACACCTTTGCGTTTATCACCAGCGTCGGTCCAGCGTTTTTAAAAATTAAAAACCCTCCCTAAACGCACAAAGATGCAGGTCATACGGTGGACTGACGCTCGGCGTACGCTCCTTGAGCGTAAGCTAAACGCCAGTCCACCGTGTGTGATGCGCGTCCAGGGAGCATTTTCAAAAACGCTGGGCCGAGGCCAAAAACGCTAAGGTGTGAGTCGGTCTTGATAGTCTAATAATATACACTGTATAGCAATCATATGGGCAACGAGTGAATTTGACTCCAAGTGTTTTTTACTGAGAATCAACCCTGTTTGGGTGAAAATAGTACGGATGTAGAATATGGACTGGAGAGGGGGGGGGGGGGGGGGGG